>APFE030854522.1:0-37927 GCA_000404065.3 Pinus taeda | reverse complement strand
GCTTGCCAAGGAGGATAATATGACTATTGATGGAGCCATATTAACTGCAGATAGTCATGGTGACAAATTTCAGTGTAACAAGAGGAATAAATAAGAAGAGGATGAATTGGCGAAGAAACTACAAGAAGATTTTATCACCCATGAGTCAGAGGTTGAACATGAAGAGAGGATCAAATAGTAGAGACTGAGCCAATCATAGCCCCTATAATTATCATTTAGGTTTTAACCCCATACAAAAATTACCCGCAAATTAATTCTTAAAAGTAGAAAATAAGCAATGGCTAGAGAATAAAACATAAAATAGATATACATAGATATTTTCCCCTAGATCCCAAAACAAGGACTACCATATTGATTTTTCATTATATTCCTTTCAATGTTACAATGCATATATATACATGCCGAAGCATCCATAAACCCCAATCCATTAATGCTGGATTAGAACATAAGCGTATTTCCCTTGACCGTATCTACAAAATACCATGCACAGGAGACCATCATGCCCAAAACCATATGTGAAATCTATGCACAAAACTTTAGGTAGGTCCACCAACCTAATATAGGGTCCAATTTTTTTTCCTGGGGCACTGCCTTGGACCCCATGCAAGGGGGCTACCACTCCTCTTCATACCCCCTAGCAGGGGGGTAGCCGCCCCCCTATGACCCCAATACTGCACCCGACACAACATACAGTGGGGGCTATTGCCCCCCTAGTGACCCCCCCATGCATGGGGTAGTCATGGAAAGAATATAACACGCACCCAACATTCTCCCACTTGTTTTTTCCTTTCCACATGGGGCCACAAGAGAGCTTAGTCATTGGTCCAACCTTGCAAATCCCATTGTTTCTCTACACCAAGAGAACTTCTCAGTGCTCACAGACTTTGTCAATGCATCTACAATATTCTTCAAACTGTCCACCTTTATTAACAACACCTCTTTGTCCTCAACCATATCCCTCACAAAGTGATACTGAACATCTATGTGCTTTGTCTTTGAATGATAAGAAGGGTGCTTTGCCAAGAAAATTCCACTTTGGTTATCACAACCTATCCTTATAGCTCACTATGCTAACCCCATACTTGAACACAATCTCTGCAACCAAACTACTTCCTTGCCTGCATGAGTGGCTATCATGTATTCTACCTTTGTAATTGAAAATGCCACTACAGACTATCTCTTACTCATCCAACTGATTGCACCTCCAAATAGGTTAAACGCATACCCACTTCTTGATCTTCTCTGATCCATATCTCTAGCCCAGTCTGCATCAACAAGGCCATGTATGTCCAAAACTCTGTCCAATCTTGGTCTTCCTTATTAGCACAGACCATAATCACTAGTTCCACGCAAATACCTGAAAACTCACTTCACTACTGTCTAATGCTCCTTCCCTGGTTTTGACATAAAAAAGCTCAATATTCCCACTGCATGTGAAATGCCTAGTCTAGTACAGACCATTGTATACATCAGGCTACCTAATTCACTTTCATATGGAACACAGGACATGTCCTCTTCCTCTTCTTGTGTCTTGGGACACTGTTCAGCAGATAACTTTACACCTACATGAATAGGAACCTTCACCAATTTACTATCCTGCATATTAAACCTCTACAATATTATCTTGACATACTTCCTCTGGTTTAACCAAAACTTCCTTTTTTCCTGATCTCATTTAATTTCCATGCCAAAAATATATTTTTCATCACCAAAATCTTTCATTTCGAATTTAGAAGACAATTGGGTCTTCAAATCTAGGATAATTTCTTTGTCATTTCCAACCAGCAACATATCATC
Organism: Pinus taeda; assembly: GCA_000404065.3. Lineage (NCBI taxonomy): Eukaryota > Viridiplantae > Streptophyta > Pinopsida > Pinales > Pinaceae > Pinus > Pinus taeda. The sequence goes on along the minus strand of APFE030854522.1, from coordinate 36,130 downwards.
CACATACAAGACCAGATAAATAACATGTTCACCAATTAATTTAAAATACACACAGTGATATGATTTTCTTCAAGTGAAGCCAAGTCCCCATATAAATGTATCAAATTCCTGACACCACATCCTTGGTGACTGTTTTAACCCATACAAAGAATTTTTTAACTTGCATACCAGTTCTTTCTTACCCTTCACCGCAAAGCCTTCAGGTTGCTTCATGTAGATCTCTTCTTCTAGATCCCCATGAATAAATGTGTCTTTGCATCCATCTGTTCTACCTCAAAATCAAAATCAACAACAATAGATAAAAGTAATCTAATAGAAGCTACCTTGGCAACAGGAGAAAAAATATCACCAAAATCAATTCCCAGTACCTGGGAATAACCTTTTGCTACCAAACAAGATTTGTATTTCTCCTCCTTGCCTTTTGCATTCATCTTCTTCTTAAATACCCATTTACTGCCAATGGGTTTCCTTCCAGCCAAAAACTCCACTAGATCCCAAGCCTCATTCTTTTGCAAAAATGCCATTTCATCAACCATGGCCTCTTTCTAGAGTTTTCCATCCTCTTAATCTACTGCTTCCCTCACAGTTATGGGATCATGATCAGTAATTATAGATAAAGAAAAATTTGAATAGAAATCATATGGAATATACCTTTCTAGCTTCCTTCTTTCTCGAATTCATCTTCTCATAGCTAGAGTTTGTGGCTCTTCATCTTTTGATTCCTCTTCTGTTGTATTGTCTGATTCTTCCTCCTTTAGCTCAAAATCTATCTTCTCAAGTTCCTTTGGTAGGAATTCATGTTTAATAACATATTTCACCTCTCTAAACACCACTCCTCGGCTGTACACAACCTTCATTGTGCATGGGTTCCAAAGATTATAACCTTTTAAACCATCCTTATACCCAATATAGATGCACCTTTCAGATTTACTATATAACTTTGTTATTTTCTCCTTTGGAACATGTACATATGCATCACATCCAAATACCCAAAGATGTGAAAGAGAAGGTTTCTTACCAGTCCATACCTCTTGTGGAGTCTTATCCTCCAACGCTGATGAAGGTGATCTGCTGACCAAGTAACATGCAATCTCCACTGCCTCTACCCAAAATTCTTGTCCTAACCCGACATCACTGAGCGTGATTCTTCCCTTTTCCATCAATGTCCTATTCATTATTTATGCAACTCCATTTTGCTGAGGTGTGTATGGAGTAATATTCTTTTGTGATATATCACACTTCTAACAGAAATCTTCAAATTCCTTCTTACAAAACTCTCCACCGTTATCTGTCCTCGGCACCTTTATCTTCTTCTCTATCTGGTTTTCCACCAGAGTCTTAAATTCTTTAAACCTGTTAAAGACTTCAGATTTATTCCTGAGGAAATATATCCATGTATTCATTAAAAATTCATCTATAAATGATACATAATATACAAAATTACCCAATGATGGAACTGACACAGGTCCAAACACATAACTGTGCACAAGCTCTAATATTCGTTTCACCCTCTTAGCACCAGAGGGGAAACTCACCTGATTCTGCTTCCTATATACACAATTTTCACACAAATCAAAATCCAAAGAGAAATTAGACATACTTTCTACTATACCATTACCATGAAGTATTTGAAGGCCCTTCTCTCCAATATGTCCAAGCCTTTGATGCCATAGCATGGTCTTTTCTCTAGAGACCACTAGATTTTCTTCTCCACTTCCAGGAACCACATAATTGTTGCACCCATCAATAACAATGCTACCCTGAAGCTTGTACAGAGTTCCAATCCAAACTCCTTGCATCAATATCAGTGATCCCTGAACCATCTTGTAGGTATCTTTATTGAACATTGTTTTTACACCTGCATCATCCAACTTGCTTACATAAATCAGATTTCTGGCCAATGTAGGAATATGCAGAACACCAGGAAGTGTTCTAATCCTTCCACCTTGCAAATTCAACTTGACTTTTCCATGACCAATGATTCTAGCCTTCCTTTCATCCCCTAAGAAGACATTACCACCATCATATTTCTCATACTCACAGAACCACTCTCTATGGGGAGTGAAGTGAAAGGATGCACCTGAGTTAATCAACCATGCCTCATGATCTACATGTGTAATTAAAGAAGAAGCCAAGTACACATCCCCACCTTCATCTGAGGTGGTTTTCACCTCTACAGAAGGAGCATCATCAGATCCCTTTCCTTTCTCAGGATCTTTAGATTTATAGTCCCTTTTGAAGTGCCCTTCCTATCCGCATTTCCAACACACCTTTATAGGTTTTCCTGGAGATTTAGATCTCCCACTCGAGGACTTATTTTTGTTTTTGTTCTGGTGCCGTCCTCATACAGACAAGACATCACCATTCTGGCCCTCCATATTTTTCCATCTAATCTCCTCCGACAACAAGGATGAGACTATTTCATCAAATTGCAAGGCAGTTGCATTGTTACCTATTACAACAACCAGACTATCCCACGAGTCTAGTAGAGAACACAAAAAACTGATGCACTTATCTTCATCTGAAATTTTAATATCAATAGATAATAACTGACTTACCACAATATTAAAGGTGTTCAAATGCTTTGTCACTAAGTCTCCATCTTTCATCCTTAGGATATATATCTTTTTCCGTAGGAACAATTTATTCATCAGATACTTAAATTGGTACAAAGTCCCTAAATTGTCCCACAAAGCCTTCGTTGAAGGTTCCCCTGATACATTCAACAATACTAAATTTGGGACACGCAACCATATTGTGCTTTTTGTTTTCCGACCCAACTTATCCCACTCTTTCGATGGCATTGATGTTGGTTTGAATACCCAAATCTACAGCAATCCACTGATATTTATTCACTAGAAAATTCTCCATCTTGATTTTCCACAACTCAAAACTCTAACCATTAAATTTATCGATCTCGAAATTTCTACTGCTCATCATATTATTTCACCACAAGAATTGATGTCTTGCAAATCCCCCATTGAACAGTGTATACCACAGGGCCAAGCAAAACCCCTCAACAGCAAAGGAATCCCCTTGAAGCCAAAAAAGCTTTGATACTAAATGTAGGTTTTAACCCCATACACAAATTACCTGCAAACAAATTCTTAAAAGCAAAAAATAAACAATGGTGAGAGAATAAAACATAAAACAGATATACACAAAGGTTTTCCCCTGGATCCCAAAACCGAGACTACCATATTGATTTTTCATTATATTCCTTTCAATGTTACAATTCATATATATACATGTTGAAGCATCCATAAACCCCAATCCATTAACCCTGGATTAGAACATAACCATATCTCCCTTGACCGGATCTACAAAATACAATGGATAGGAAACCACCATGCCCAAAACCATGTGCGAAATCCATGCAAAAAACCATATGTAGGTTTGCCCACCTAATATAGGGTCCAAGAAAAATTTCCTGAGGCGTTGTCATGGACCTCGTGCAGGGGGCTAACGCCCCCATGCATACCCCCTAGCAAGGGGGGAAACCACCCCCCTGTGACCCCCCTGATGCAACCGACACAATATACAAGGGGAGCTACCACCCCCCTGTGACCAAATAATATAACACACACCCAACAAATCATACCACCAACTCCTCTTATTGGTGGGCACCTTCCTTTAAGTGAAATGGAGATTCCACTTCCAAATGGAGATACAATAATGGACATCTCCAATTTCACATGTGATGAGCTCAAGGACAAAGTTATTCAGGAATGGAGGAGGTACTTTCTGAATGAGCCATATCGATCAATTCTATTCATACAAAAAGAGTTATTGTGTCCAACATGAAGACCACTTCTAAAGTGGTTGCTCCAATAGGTGAAACGTTTAGAGTAGACATAGAGAAGAATGTTGATTATCTTATGCATAAGAAAGAACAGTTGGGTAAAGAGATGGTTAGTGCAAAGCTACGAATAAAACAATTACGCGTTGAAAATCAAAGCGTGTCTACCACAAGTCCCAACAAAGAAGGCCTTCACTCAACAATACTAGAGGAACTCAAGCTAATGGAAGACATGTTGAAGCAAGTTTATGAAGAAATGGTCATATTACACAAGGTGATGGTTCCTATGTATGAAATCCATAAAGGATTACAAGAAAACTTGAGGATCTTGAATATGGCTCATACAACTATAGGCACAATCCAAGAATTGGGTACCAAGTATTTAGATGCACCTAAATCCTTCTTTAGAAAAGGAAGAATTGAAGTTGAAATGGATGGAGTGGACATGAAGATGCATATAAAAGCCTATCATAAGCTCAATAACCATATAGACAAAACTATGTTAACTTATATGCGGCTACACAATGGATTGGAAGCATTGGTACAAGTGCACAAAATACCTTCCATAGGTGTACTTGTGGAGGTAAAACAACAAGCTGTTATTAGGTAGGATTCGAAGGAAGTTTTGAACCATATGAGAAAGGCGAATACCCATAATTAATTAGACATGACTAAACATGTTGTTCTACAATATGTAGTCGATCCATTCAAGTTACATATGAAACTAGTCATGTTGTGGAACAATATACACCAGTGGGAAAACCATATTCCTAGATGCCTTGGAGGGAAAGACGAGATACAATCCAAACCTACCACAAAGAGTAGAATGCATAACAAAAAATTATAGTGCATTGTATGAATACATTACTATGGAGCTTCATGTCACAATCGTTGAATCACAGTTTCCCTATACATGAACATGAATATGCTTATTTATTTTTAGTTAATTTTAGCCACAATTTCGTGAAATGTAAATTTTGAAATTAAGGAAATTAAAATGTAAAAAATATGCGGAATCGAAAAGGTCACATGTGGAATGTGAAAAGTCACAAGGAATTTCAAAGGACATAGGAAGGACAAGAGTCATGAGGGAGACAAAGAGTCACATGGGAGGTGAAAGGTCACCTCATTTTTTATAAATTGACCCTCATGGCTCAAACAAAGGGAATTTTAGCCTTGGTTTCTCTTACTAACATAGGAGAGAGAGATCATCCTTTTGAGAAGCAAGTCGTGGCTTCACGCTCCACTATCGGAGCAAGTAAGATGACATTGTAATTATGTATTTTGGAATTTCCACTTAATCATTTCAAGCTCAAAGATCCAGACAACCTTTTCAGGCATGTATCAAAAGCACTGTAAGACTTTTCTTTTAATGGTTGTGGTATATATTTGTGTTTACATGTATTAAGGAGAATGAACTAATTTATTTTCTTTTGTACATATTGTAATTGAAATTGAATGTCCTCTTTTCTTTTCATGAACATGGTTATATGAAAAATACTTTTCAAATTTATCAATGATTATTTACATGTACGTATGTCTTTATTAGATTAATGCTCTCATTTTTCTTCTAAAGGCTCACTTTATTTACTCTGCTCATGGAAGTGCCTTATAGTCATTATAATTGTATGTCTCACAAAGCTAACATTTCTTTCTTGCCTAAAAAGTAATATAGATTCTCTCTTAAGTTGTTATTCCTCTACAAGGAAAATATTTAACTTCGCCATAATGGCAGCTGAGGCATCATCTCGGATGGGACTTCCACACCAAATAGTGTAGAGTCTAATTGAGAATCTATATCAAGGAGATCCCCTTCGTGTTGACATATTTCCCACACTGTCAACACTTTTGGCACTATAAGGAGGGAAACCAGTGTATGGCCAATCATTCATCACATTCATATCCTAAATCTTCGCATCAAGGAAAAAATTGTCCAAGTACAACTCCATCACACATATTTGAGAAAGAAGAATCACCCCCTCACAGTTTGAAATGTGCATACGAGTTTACATATGATCAATTCCGAGAGTTATGTTCTATCACTCATGAGTTTTCCAAAGCCCTCAGATTGCTTCCTTGTTGCATCATTCCTCCCTCACAAATGATCAACTAGAGAAACACATCCTCACAGTGTTATAGTCTCAAAAATCCGAGAATTGGTGACTGCTTCCTTGGATGACCTAGTTGATTCAGTCGACATAGATATCAAACAAGGGCACGTGATACCACCTAACGTTGAAAATATAGAGTGAGACAAGGAGAACATCTATAATCTAGAAGATGAAGAACTAAATTATAACAACAACTTTAATGGTGAAGGGGAGGAATCTTTAGAATCAAATAGTGAAAAGGATAGATATAAGAAGGCATGGAAGATGATCAATTGGATTGCATGGCCCAAGGGCCTCTTGCTCTTTTGGGTGCACATCATTATTTACCTAAACACCTTGAAAATATTTTAACAAAGTTTGAACCTAATAAGACAATGAAAGCTAAGGACCATATCGACAACTTCTATTTTCACTTAAGAATGTTAGAGGTCCATTTTGACGATGTTTCTTGCAGACTATTCCTCTATACTCTTGAAGGAAGGGCATCAGTGTGGTATCACAACCTTCCAACCAATTCAATCACAACTAGAGAGAGTTTAAGAATCTTTTCTTGGATAAATTTGTCGATGACAAGAATCCTGCCATGTTATTGAAGGAACTTGGTAATCTCAAGATGATGAACAAGGAAGAGGCAAAAGAATTTAATCAGAAATTCAGTTGCATCTTGAATATGTTCCCCACATATGTGCAACCATAGGATTCCCTCACAAAGGACTATTACACTTCTTCCTTGCCAACAAACATTTTCATGTTTGTAAAAAGAGTTGCAAAAGATATATTGGGTGAACATTTTGTGGAAGCTATTACTCTCAAAAAGGAATTGAGATCCATTGGAGTTATCAATGATTAGAAAGACTTGAAAGATACTAGAAAGAAGCCTCAAGCCTCTTTTGGAAAATCAAGGAAAATAAACCGTTTGATATGGATATCTTGACTAAGACTTTGAAGCAATTAACCAGTGAAGTATCCGAATTGAGGAGAGAGTCTTGCGAGGCATCATCCAATAAAAATTCCTTTAATCTATTTTTCAAAAAGAACACGAACCAACCAGCTAAATCAACTCAGAGTTTCAATGTGGTATTTAATATCGAGGATATGGGCATGGAGAATTATTGTAAATTTCATCAAGAACCTCTTTTTGAAAAGATGTGCCCACAATGGAGACACAATATGATTACCATAATAACCAATGTTTTGGAAGGCCAATCTACAGAAGAAAATCTTAAATAGTTAAGGGAGGCAAAAAAATCGCTCCCATTAGAGGATAACATGAATGCCAATGAACCAATCTTTTCTTTTGATGCCATTATGAATAATGAAGAAGAATTTGTTGGTGAAGACATAGTTTTTAAAGCTCCTCTGAATCAACGACTTAAGATATATAATCTTAGGAGAAAAGTACCAAATCTTGAGCTAGAAGTGGATATGCAAAGACAAACATTCCTGAGGAAGATTCTACCTCCCAATAATCTAGCTTAGAGTTCATAACCTAAAGTTGGAAGTACTCAACCCTCCAAAAATTCTCCAGGGAATGTTAAGAGTAAGTCCACCACACCTAAAGCATAAGATAAGGCTTCCCCAACTACCACCACAACGTAGAATGCTAAGGAATAAGATATAACATGTAATATGGAGTAAAATATCATTGAAGATAGGAAGAAAGCTTGCACCAACATATCCATCTACAAGCTAGCTAAACTAGCAGGTGAGCGAAAATTGATTATCAAAGATTTTGGCATCGATACCTCTGTCAAATAAAATAACCACTGCTTCCAAGACTTCATGCAGTAAGTCAAAAAATATCCTTGAATCTGTTTTTAATGTTTCTAACGTAAATTCAAGATCCTCTTGTTCTCCTTCTCTATTAACTTTTGAAAATTTAACTATAATTTCCATAACTGTCTTGTCGATTCTCAGGCATCTATGAATTTAATTCCTTTATTGGTCACTAAGAAAATTAATGCAAAATGGGAAAAGACAAATGCCAGAATCATACAACTTGATCGATCACACGTGCAAATAATTGGTGAACTAAATAATGTTGGTGAAATATATTCGTAACATTAACTTAATTAAATCAAATTTATAAATTAATTTAATTATATAATTTCATATATATATAAATATATATATATATTATATATATATATTAATATATAATATATTATATATCTATATATATATATATATATATATATATATCTATTATATATATATTATACATACACGGGAAATAAAAAAATCTACTCAAGGATAGTACCGATGACTTACACATCTTGGAAAGTGTGGGCAGACGGGATTATTACGAATAAGCTTTGAGGACAAAGGTTTTCGAAGGGAAGGAAATGTTACGAATATAAATTATATAAAATTTAAACAAATATAAATAAATGTATACTAATTAATCAAGTAATGATTATGTTAATAGTCATTAGTTTTGTAAAAGTCTTGTAAAGACAGCCCAATCATGAAAGGACACCTGCCAGGTATATAAGTGGGCATCTTGTAATATTTCCTTGTCTTGTACCATTTTATATATATAATAAATTATTATTACAAATACCTTTGTGTATTTTTACATTAAAAGTCAACAAGCCATAATTTTGTTGCTTCAAAAAAATAAATATATCAAAATCAATATTAATAAATTAATGGTTTGTAGTAAGATATACACATAATTCTAGAAAATCATTTTACACAATTAGGAATATTACCTTTTGAATGATTCTTTTTTGTTGTCGTATGTTTTTTCTATTGCAAGTCTGACATGTCTCATTGACCATTGCTCTAGAAACACTTCTTGTAGTTTAGATATAATTTCATTCTTAGAATCATTGCATTGATTTTTTTTTATTGTAAGTGAAAAGTACGTCTATATGTTCGTTCCACTAGATCCCTCATAGTTCTATAAAAAATCCCCCCCTTTCATTAACATTCAACACCACTCCAGATGAGCTATAGATTAATTCATCGTCATTTACATGTTCCATAAATTTTCTTTTCTTAGAATGACATTGATCTTTCCTTTCTTTATTTCTCCCTGTAGAACATTAAACACATATAAATTAATAGATTGTTTGAAACATGTTATCTAATATTCTTAAGTATATTATTAATGAAAATTATAAAAAAAAACTCATATTGAATAGTATTTTTCATTCACCTGATTCATTATTCTGCAATTTTTCTATCAGGCTTTTACGCTCTTCTGCGCTTATATTAGAAATAATCTTATTGAACTTTTTCATGTTGTCGCTCTATATGACACACACCAAGTAATACATACTAGTTAAACTTAAATATAGTTCAAACATATTAATTTTGTAAAGAATTTACAAAGAACTTGTATTCTCTGAATTTTTTGATCTACTGTCATTGTGTCGATCAATATTTTTGTTACTTGAGACCTTCTGAGACATTTTTTTATCGATATAGAACTTGTACCATTCAATATGGAAGCCATTAGATATATTTTACAAATAAATCAAATATTTTTCAGCCAAACAAAACTTTGGTAACCAATGCGTTTATGGTGCGTTTATAAGATTAAACGCACCAGGATTTTAATTGTTTAACACTGTCATGGAAAATTATTTTTTAAAAATTAGGATGATGCAAATTGTAAGGCTAAACACCCCACATTGATTTAGTAATGTTATTAGAAACAGGCGCGTTGGTGTGTTATATTACATTGAGAGCAACGATGAGTAAATTAGACAAAATCGGAAGTGTAATAATATATCAGTGCATTTAAGTACTCAGGTAGCCCTGATGTGTTATATTACATAGGGTGCACTGCGAAACATATATCTGTATTTTTTAAATTAGAGAGGGCTATTAGTGCAATTTTTAAGGCTCAATGCCCCGCAATGATTTAATGGTGCTATTAGGAACATTCATGTCGATGCGTTATGTTACACTGGTAGAAATGATGTACAAACTAAACAGAATCAAAAGTGTTATAATTTTTTAGTGCGTTGTATTACTCAGGTAGCACCGATGTGCTTCATATGGCGCACCATGCATCATATTGTCATTTAAAAAAAAACGGAGAGGGATAACAAAGTTTGGATCTAATTCAATAAGTGATTCCCCTAATTTATATGTCAGAAACCCTATATATAGTAAGTACAGAAAGCCATTAAATCTAAAATGCCTAAATTCAAAAACCCTAATTGTGAAATGGTAAAGAAAGTTAAACCCTAATGTGAAATTTTGCAGGAAAAAGCAAGGGTTTAAGGTAAGCATTGATTTTATTTTTTATTATTTAATTTTTTTTGAAATTTAATTAAATTTAAATAGGAACAAAGATCTTAAAAAGTTTTACTAGTAAAATCTATAGTAAATTTTTTATTATACAATTTTTTTTTAATTGTGAATAAATCTAACATAAATTGTAAAATATTTTAACAGTGAAATATAAGATTATTGTTATCCATGGTTTTGAGTGAATCACCATACCTTTAAACCTCTGATCTTTCGACGGATCCAAAATACTTTTCATCTTTGATCTGATCTTATCTTGCAAATGATTTCTCTTTTAATTAGTCCCTAACAGAAATTGTAAATTTTTTTATTAGTAAAATAAACAATGAAATTTCAAACTTATTGATCTGTAATTGATCTAACACAAACAATTAAGGTATTACAGACTCATGTGCACGGATGTGCCTATGTTATTTTATGCAACGGATCGATAAGATTACGAAATACACAGACACTGAAGCAGTTAGATAAAATATAACAGGAAAACATGTAAACACAACAAGTTTAATAAGGAGTTCCCCCAATACTCCTGGGCTACATCTCCCGGTCCAGCCTTCAGTGGTGGCCTTTTTATTATGTTTTCAAAATATTTTTTTTTACAACAGTGAGCTCAATTTGAGTCTCACACAATAGATATGAATCAGTAAGACTGTACTTGGATCCCCCAAGTCTCTAGAGTACACAAACTCTACTTACTGAAGCTCTACCTCTATTGGTCACAGTAGTATGAGCCCAATCTGAGACTCATACATGACAGGCATATACAAAGGAGTTCACTTGAACATCTTAAGCCTTCTCCAGAGTACACAGACTCTCTGACTCTCTCTGGATCTATCTAGCTTGATGCTGCCTTTGCTTCTGCAGGTCATCTCGACTCCTTCTTTCTATGTCTAACAAACGCTCTTCACTACTGCCTTCTGCTTACTTGCTCTCTCTGGCAGATCGTGCCTTTAAAGCCATCGGCTTCCTGACTGTTCATTTCTGCTTCTCGATTTTCTGGTTTTCTTGCCTCTCTCCGTCTGAATCCCTCTGTTCGATGTAATCATCACTGTATAATGCCTCACAGGGAGGTGGCCACCTATTTTGTAATGGATGAGTGTGTCAGGTTCACTGGAAATGTTTGAACGACCATTTTATTCGTTAACTCCAAGAATGCCCACAAAATACGAATCTCTGCCAATGCATCGTCCATATCAGACTTCAAATCTTAGATAATTCTGCATATTTACCCCACCGAATCCGATCATCCATCGGATCGCATCTCCGCCATCGATCTGAGGGTCCTAGATACTATGGTCATCACTCATATCGGGCGGCTAAGTAGCACGATGGTTACCCGCCTGATGTGAGCGATTTTAACTCTCTTCTGCTGGATGCATGGCAATCGATGTGTGGCATCGGGCGAGACTCGATTGAAACCGTTTACCACCTCAAGCCCTTCCTATATCCTGCTAGTTTTTTGGAATCTTGCTCCGTTGGAACCGAGGCATGATTTTCCGCATTTTATAACATTTTCGGTTTTGGGTGCTTGGGGTTTATCCTTCTTTGAGGGGTTTTCCCTGCAATATGCGATTAGCGACTTGTCACTAATCACATGTCAGAAACTACCCTTGTTTCTCGAATTAACCTTTGGTTTTTCCAATTTGCACTAGTGCGCATTACCATGGGCCAACGATCTGCGTGCTTGACCGACGGGTCCTCTTTGCTCTGCGTTGATCACAAATTGCCATTGTCATGAGGATATCTTTGATAAGCTTGACTTTTATAAGACTTTGAAACTTTGGCATGATTTTAAGAGTTCATGAAAACTTAGAGAGTCTTCTAGGATCCAATTCGGATCACGACCTTCCCACTGAAAAAGCTTTTGGACCACCAAAAGTTAGTTTTTAAGCATCAATCAAGTGAGGGTATAAATTCCTCGCTTGTTCAATTTCTATCCATCTTGCACTACTTGGTTTTTAACCTTTGAGCCCAATCATGAGGTACTCAACATCCCCTCTGCGCGTTGTCCTTACCTTCCTGTCCAGAACTGTATCTTCCTGCAATTCATTGAGATATTCAGGCAACAGATCATCAATAAAAGGCAATTGGCTCTGCTCTTAGGGATCTTCTATCAATGAAAGTTCAAACAGTCTCAAGCTTTCTGCATTAACTATAGAATAGATGTGCATGTAAGTTGGCAAATCAAGGTGAAAAGCATTCTCACCAATTTTCTCAAGTATCCTGAAAGGTCCATACCTTATTGGTTTCAGCTTCTTACCTTCACCTTGCATTCTGTCTTTGCTAATATATAGCCAGACTTGATCACCAACTTGGAAACTATGCTCAATCCTATGCTTATCATACCTTGCCTTGTACTTGGCTTGGCTCTTTTCTAGCTATTCCTGTACTGCTTGGTGAATCTCTTGGATTTGTTCATTGAACTTGGTTGCCTTGTCCACATCACTGTGTCCATCAACCACTATGTCTTTACCAAAGACAAAATCTAAGGGAGACCTTGGTGTGAAACCAAAACAGGTCTCAAAAGGAGATCTTTGTGTAGAAGAATGTTTAGCTCAGTTTTAAGCATGCTGCACATAGCATAGGTGTTCATCCCAATGCTTGGGATGCTTACTGCAATAACCTCTGAGCAACTGGATCACTATCCTATTGACCACTTCTGTTTGGTCATCTGTTTGTGGATGAAAGGTTGTTCTCTTCTTCAGTCTGGTGTCCATCAATTCTCACAGACTCGACCAAAATTTCCCAACAAATCGGGAAACTCGATCAGATACAATGGAAGTGGGTAATCCAAAATGAACCCATACATGATGAAAGAACAAATTTGTTGTTTGTTCAGTTGTAATCTGTTTGTTATAAGGTATTAAAATACACATTTTATTGAACCTATCCACAATAACATATAGATAGTCCTGACCTTTTCTAGATTTAGGTAGTCCCCCAACAAAGTCCATGGAAACACTTTCCCAAAGATGAGAAGGAACTGGTAATGGAGTGTACAAGCCTAGTTTTCTATTGCTGGGCTTGCTTTTAGCACACATGGTACACCCCTTTACATATCTAAAAACTGTTTCATGCATTTTTGGCCAATAACAAAATCTTTGCAACTGTGCAACTGTTTTACTTACCCCAAAGTGACCTGATACTAGAGAAGTGTGTGCTTCTCGAATTATCTTTACTCTTTCAGTTTGTGGAATGCATAACTTTCCAAAATGATACAAGATTTGGTCCTTAACATGATAATCCAATTCTTCTACTTGTTTTCCATGACTTAAAGTTGCATATACATCTTTAAAATCTATATCTTGATCATATTGTTCAATGTAGCTTTCATGCAATACTGAATTATGCTTAAGTATAGTGAATGCATTTATGATTGGTCTGGACAACATATTTGCAACTTTATTGTGTATGCCCTTTTTACATTTGATGACAAGATGAAATTTTTGTAGAAAACCCATCCACCTATAGTCTCTTGATTGCTGCAAATTAGTTTGTGAGTGTAAATATTGAAGTGGTTGATGATCAATATGTATAACTGTCTCTTTTCCCATTAGGTAATGTTTCCACTTTTTCACACTCTGTACTAATACATACAATTTTTTTATCATATGTGGGATAATTAACTACTATAGAATTAAATGTCTCAGAATGATAACATATGGGTTTACCTTGCTGCATCAACACTGCTCCCATGGCATAGTCACTGTCATCGGTTTCAATCTCGAATGGTCTTTGAAGATCAAGCAATGCTAGTACTGGTGCTATACTAATCTTTTATTTTAAGGTGTTGAAGGATTTCTTCTATTTTCCTCCCCACTGAAACACCTTGTTCAATCTTGTTAAAGCATGTAAGGGAGCTGTAATGAAGGAAAAGTTAGAAATAAACTTTCTCCAATACTGTGCTGCTCCTAGGAAGCTTCTAACTTCAGTAGCAGATTTGGGTTTAGGCTAGTTTACAAAGACTACAACCTTAGAGGGATCTATCCTCAATTCACCACCCCCTACAATATCACCCAAATAATTCAAAGATGTTTTGCCAAATTCACATTTTGAGAGCTTAACAGAAATATTTTCTCTTTTCAAAACATCTAAATCTACTTTACATGCTTCAAATGTTCTTCCCATGTTTTACTAAATATAAGAATGTCATCTAAATATACAATGATAAAATCATCAATAAAAGGTCGGAGTACATCATTCATTACTCTCATGAAAGTAGCAAGAGCATTAGTTAAGCCAAAAGGCATAACCAACCACTCACACAATCCCTGCTTTGTCTTGAAAGCAATCTTCCATGCATCTTGCTCTGCAACTCTGACTTGATGGTAGCCACTATGCAAGTCCAACTTGGAAAAGTAAACATCTTCTTTCAATTGATCTAGCAGATCATCTATGCGAGGAAGGGGATAATAATTTTTTATCGTTACCTTATTCAGTGCTCGGTAATCAATGCACATTCTCCATGAGCCATCTTTCTTTCTCACCAAGACAATTGGAGATCCACATGGTGATGTGCTAGGTCTTATGAACCCTTTCTCGAGCAGCTCTTGTACTTGCTTATTGATTTCTACATTCTCTAAAGCGGACAACATGTACATTCCGATGTTAGGAAATGGAGCATCTTGCTGCAAATTAATATCATGTACTATTTCCGTTTTGGGTGGCAGACCTTTAGGTTCTTGAAATAGTATATCATATTCTGAAACAAGTTTTTCTAAATCAGCTTACTGTTTAGCATTACAACCCTCAAATACATTGGTTTTATCAGGTTTCTTTTCCTTTAAAACCATCAGTAAAAATTGTTTGCATGAATTTACAATTATTTTCATCTGCCCTGAGTTTATGAGAGTAAAATTATCCTTGAGTTTATGAGCTCTTACAATATATTCAATTCCATCTTTAACGAGCTGAAACTTGTTTTCTTACCTATAGAAAATAGCTTTCCTATCATACAAGTAAGGACTTCCTAAAACAATTCCACATGTATCCAAGGGAACAATATCTAACTCAACCTCATCTACAAATGTTGACCCAAAAGAAAACCTAACTTTGCATTGTCTAGTCACTTGTAGCTTTTCTTTATCACATAACCAACCTAATGGATATGGTTTCTTGTGAGGTGTGGTTAGTAATCCCAACTTCTTTACAGTTGCTTCAAAAATTAAATTTACTTGTGAGCCACTATTAAACAAAGTATCAATCTTTTGATGTTTGTAAATAACTCTAATATGAAAAATCTCATGTCTTTTCTTCTCATTTTCTTCATTATCAGTAGATTGTGCAGAATTACTAGTAGATGCTTCAGACGTTTTACCTTTTATACATGTGGCTATGATTGTTGTTTCATCCCCTGAGTTTGACCCCAAATCCTTCTGAGTAGCTGCAACAGTCTTCTTATTTTTTCCATTGTACTTCTTGGGTTTTAGCTCTGGATGCAGAATCCAGCAGTGTTCATCATCATGCCCATCCCTCTTGCAGTGAGTGCACGAAGGTTTGGTCTTTTGTACAACATTTGCCTTCCTCTCTTTCCATTTCTTCTTTCTCTTTTCCTTATTCTTGCTTGTAGTGGGTTTTGATGATCCCCCAACTTCTGGGTTCACATTCTAGCCTCTAGATGTGTAGCCTGAACGGATACCTCATCTATGCTAGTGGGATTAAACACAAAATTTGATTCTTCTTCCTCTTCTGATGCATGTCCTAACTCATAGTAGCTTCCTTTTCCTGAAGCCTTGAAAGCCGCTTCTCTCCTATCTGATGATCCTCCTTTCCTCATTTCATAAGCAGTTAGAATCCCGTGAAGCTGTGACATTGTAAGGTTTCGTAGATCCTCATTTTCTTCTATTGCAAAAAATTTAGATTCAAACTTAGGGGACAAAGATCTTAGAACTTTTTCAACCACAACAGCCTCTTTTATTTCTTCACCCAAGTTTTTCTTACAATTAACAATCTCATCCACACGAAGGAAATAGTCAGCCACACTTTCATCATTATGCATTCTGAGATTTTCATACTGAATTCCGAGGGTTTGAAGTTTTGCTCGTTTTACCTGATCATCTCCTTCATAGCTCAGTACAATCTTGTCCCATATTTCTTTTGCAGATTTATACTGCATAACCTTGACAAATTTTGATTGAGATAAACATCCTAATAGAGTATTGACTGCCTTTGCATTTGTTTCATATTTCTTCTTCTCAGCCGGATCTGTAGGAGTTGCTGATGGAAAAGTATACCCTGTATCTATGATATCCCATACTTCTGTACCAAGAGATTGAAGATAGGCAATTACTCTTACCTTCTAATATACGAAGTTTGTCCCATCAAAAATCGGTGGCCTGATCGATGCTTCTCTCTCGTAGTTGCTCATGATGATGGATCTTCCTTCAAGTGATCAAGCTTCTTCAGAAGGACCTGCTCTGATACCAATTGTTGGAAATAACACTGAGAGAGGGGGTGAATCAGTATTATCAAGTCAAATATTCCTTTCTCAAATCCAAATGATATATGCTACTTCCGTTAATTAAACCCGCAACTATGTAGAAGGAAACTCGCGTATACTATGCAAACTTATAATTTACTTTATCTTTCAGATGTTGATTGTTAATCTGTGTATCAAATAACCAGTAACCATAAATAGTAAAACAGAGCAGAAGACAATCACACACAAGAACACAAGATATAAGGTGGAAACCCAATGTGGGTGAAAACCACCTACTGCAATTCATCTCTATCTTCTCTTTAATTAGAAACTTCTTTTTACAATTATACTGGTGCAGTCCTTTACCAGTACGCAGGCTGCAACCTACAGAGAGCTACAACTCTCTCTCATTTTCCACTTCTCCTGGAAGGGAGCTACAACCCCCTTAGCTCTTGCACTAGCCAAGATACTAGTACGTAGATGCTGGCCTACAGAAGGCTACAACCTTCTCTTTCTTCCAGGGAACATGTTTCATAAATTTTCAGACTGGATCCATGAACATCAATCAATCATCAGGAATTTCTTCAACAACCGAACTCCTTTTCACCAATTGGATCTGAATCAAGTAGATACTTCTCAGACAGTTGTACCCAAAACACAGTACCAGAAACCACACACCAAAATCTGAACCCAGAACACAAAAACAATAAACAGAAGCAGCTAAATCATAACTCAAAACATATACGTTATTTCAGAACCCTGAAACAAGCATGCATACGCTTCTGTGTCTGGGACAACCTGCGTATACGTGGTTTTCATTTACTGAAACAACGTGTATACACGCCTTCGATTTACTGAACTTGCGTACAGATCTATAAGGAATAATTCGCACTTTCAGATATTCAAACACTAATTAACCCATATTATCAGTGTTATAGATCAAGCAAGCGCCACATATAACAGACTAGAATCATACAAAGATACTATCATTCAAGCTTTAAAGATGATGACCTATCAATAGAACTTATCCTTCTCTTTGCGCTAAGGTTCCACCTTTATTCAGATCCAGATCTGCACCATAACCCAATTACCAGTATTCTAGATCTACCACTTTATCAGATATTCAATAATAATTCAGATGATCATTTGCCACAAGATCTCCTTCCTCTTTTATAGTCTTAGGCCTCCCACAATACCATGGTCCAAAACCATAACATTTCAATACCATGAACCCAAAAACTAGGGATCAACACATTTGACGAGATGCCATGGTCCAAAACAACAGGTTCAAATCCCAAGAATTAACCATCATGGACCAAAAGTAAGTTCCCTAACATATACGCGCTTTTGTAACATATAACCGCGTGTATACACGTCTTCGTCTAGATGAACCTGCTTATGTGACTTTTTCTTCTTTCTGGGTGCCTGAACTGAGATCTGTCACCAAGTTGAGTTGCCATCAAGGACAACACCAGAGCCATATCATCAAACCTATGCCATAATGCGAGCAAAGAGTTCTCTGAATCAAAGTATTTGTTCATGGTTCTTTGTTGATTTTCAACTAGACCCAAACGAGAGGCATGAGACAACAAAGTCAATATTCTGTTGATACCTTCCTAATTTAGGACTAGGAGAGAAAAACGATTTTCTAAATGATTTAAAGTAGAAATATGAGCCTGAAGATTGACGCAGTTTCCAAACACACATAGAAAATTCACAGACACAACCTTACAGAATTTTACCACATTTCCAATATCTATCAAATGCTCAATGTAGGAGTCAAAATTCTAGTAGTTGCTATCCTAACCCAAAATTTGGAAAAATATAGAGCAAGAGATTGAAAAAACAGAGGTACCTTCCTCGAGAGAAAAATATTATAGATTGAGATGTTTAAGGCTAGACGTCCCCAGGTATAATTAGTTGGCCTTCGTACCTGAAAGCTTTGAGCACCAAAATTCCCATGAACAATAGTGATTTTCCCACTCTGTCACAGTACTAAAGAGAAATGGAAGCTTGAGATGGATCTCTTCATAGAGCTGCCACTAGTGAAACAGTCTTAACGCCACAATTGATACTGGGAGACGAACCGGGGTCGAATTCTCAAATACTTGGGAGGGAAGAAAACTCAAAGGAAGGAGCACATAATTGAATAGCTCTAAGGGAAGGTCCCATGCCAATTTAACACTACCGTCCCTGCCAATCCACATGAAATTCATCATCACAACAATTAATTTCCCCATGCCTCGGTCGATATTATTCATCATTACAGTGGATGAAGGGTGTTTCCAATGCTTGAGCCGATTAACTTTGATGTTTCGAGCATGCAAGTCAGGAGGAAATGGGTGTGCATGATGATGGAAAATATAAATGGACACGTTTTGATTAGAAATTGCGCTAGCGATTAACCTTCCATACGCCTAAAGGAGATATACACCATCCTTATTTAATGTGGTTGTAAATGAGGGAGTGGGAATAATAAGGTTGAGAGATTTCAAATGATTGTAATTTTCCATTTCCCAATTCCAAGAAAAGCGACACCTAATCCTATCTTCTAATGTCATTATATTATTTAGGGAATCAAACAATTGGATCTTTGCTCATTGATCCTTACCTTAGTTTCTTCCATAGTGCAGGCCAAGTTTGCCATTGTATCTGCTTCCGAATTATTAGATCTAAGGATATTATAAGAGTCCCTATAGTGGAAGGGTGCCATCAAACTTCTGATTCTTTGGAGAATTTTGGCAAGAGAGATGTGATTTGGGAGCTTTTCTAAATTCAGATATTGAATCGTTATTAGAGAGTCCCCTAAGATGATTAGATCTTCCATCCATTTGCCCTTAGCGATATATAGACCTTGCAGTAGACCATACATCTATGCTTGGTTATTTGATATTCTTCCTAGACCACATGAAAACTTGACTTCCTTTATTCCATAGGGTTTGATCAAAATCCCCCCTTGTGCCACCCCTATATATTGTTTCAAATTATTAAAAATGTTATTCTCAAATTATTGGAAATATAGTATAATTGTTTAAATATTTATTCATTCTAAATATAGAAAAATATTCATAGTTATATAAATGTTATATATAACTTATTTAGATTTATGCAAAATAATTGGGAGGAAAGATTATTATTTTCCATAACAAAATTTAATTTCTATCAATAAAATATTGAAATCATATCCAAATATTTTGTTATAACGACTTTAAACTTTGAACCCTAAATAACAAGGTGTTTGGTTATATATATATGTGGGGTGGTTGGATGAAATAGAGAAATTTCGTGTTTTTGGTTTGGGTTTAGCCTTAAACAATTAAGAAGAAGCCCATAGTCTTTCTCAAGGCCCATTCCAAGCACTAGAAGCCCATAGTCTTTCTCAAGGTCCATTCCAAGCACTATCATTGAAAACCACCACATTAATTGAAACTGAAAACTCTTCTTGCAAGAATAAGGGGTTTGCTTTATGACTTTTTCCATATTCTAAAACTCCCCAACATTGAAGAATCATAGAGTTAGATTAGCGAAAAGGGACTTGGTAGTTAATAATAATAAAAATAAATGTTTTATTGTGAGACTTGGTAGTTAATAACAATAACAATGTTTGATTTTTTAAAGAACTAAAATATCATCATGCCCAAAAATTCAATGGGCCTTTCTAAATAAAAAAACAAGTGAAATAATATGTTGACTATGGAGGTTCGTCTCTAACACTTCAACATGCCAACCAGGGGAGAATGGGCAAGAGAACAAAAAGGACTTAGAGGACAAGAAAAACTTGTGAGCACTTTTTGTTAGGAAATTGTTGAAAACTGTATACTTATAAATCATTTCCAATTTTGACTATTATGATCCTTTTAGACCTAGACTATGTTTCTATAATTTATGATATTTAAACCCAAACTATGTTTCAATAATTTATTATATTTAAACCCAAACTATGTTTCAATAATTTATTATATTTAAACCCAAACTATGTTTCAATAATTTATTATCTGTTTCTCTAAATTATTATGCTCTTTGTTTCTCCAATTTATTAAGCTTTTTAATTTACAAATGAAATATGCTTTTTGTTTTTCCAATTTATTATGCTTTTTAATTTACAAACGAAATATGATCTGTTTCTCTAATTTATTATGCTCTTTAATTTACAATTACTTATTTTATATGCTTTTTGTTTTTCCAATTTATTATGTTTTTTAATTTGCAGATGAAATAGGATCAGTTTCTCATCTGTTCCAGTTTATTATGTTTTTTAATTTACAGATGAAATAGTATCAGTTTCTCATCTGTTTCTCTAATTTATTATGCTCTTTAATTTACAATTACTTATTTTTTACAATTACTTATTTTATACCAATTTTTAATTAAAAGATATTGGATTACCGTTTTAAAAAACAATTTATAATTAAAAAACATTACCATGTTTAAATTTTATAAGGACGGAAAAGTTAAATTTTATAAAGATGGAAATTATTATTAAGAATTTAACATGTGTCACTTTCACTCAGGGTGCCAATAAATAGTATACCATTATTGTCTAAATGTTTATCCGTTATAAATATGGGAAATATGCCACTATTGGCTAAATGTTTACCCGTGAGACTATCTTCAAATTAAAAATGGAAACTGCAATCCTTGTCCTACTATCCTTGACTTCTTTGGTTCCCTGCTACTTCACGAGGGATCCTTGATAGTCTTTAATCGGTGTGACAACGAAAGGCATTTAAAACCCTTTAGGCTTATTTACAGTGGATTTGATCAGATCCTGTCTAATGGCTAGCTCCTTGATAATCTCTAATGAGTGTAAGACTGAAAGGTATTTAAAAGCCGGTGGGCTTATTTATAATGGAGTTGATAAGACCCAGGCTACCCTCTATCTCATTGATAATGGATTTAATTAGGGCTTAGTCTACCGGGTTGTAGGACACTAAAAAACAGCAAGGGTCTTGGACTCTAGGTTGGGGTTATTAGTAAACAGCGAGACCCAGCGTAAATAATCTTCAAAAAATACTTCCGTTTGATGCATGAATTGTGTGGATTTATTAGACCTAACAGCGTTGGATACACTTGAGTTATACGGATCGTTCAGATGGTTCACAGACAAGAAAAGGAAGGTGGCATTGTCAAGTTCGAAGGTGATGGAGAGCCAAGAAAATCTTTCAACGACTGAGCAATATATATGATGACGACAAGTTGATAACGATGTCTTGGCTCCTGCCTATTTGTCCGACGGAACCGATGGCAATTCTCGAATCTAGAGACGGGTCGAGAAGCATGCATCTGATCAATTTTCTTGGATATTGTGAAGATCTCCGACATGAACAGTTCTTCCCCATTTGTTGTAAAACTGCGTTTTGCTGAAGTTGGTCAGTCATTTTTCAGGCTCACCTGCTATGCAATTCGATCCATTCCTGCATCTATTTTCCTGACCCCCTTGCAGGTCTAGTTTCTTAAAACCCATGTCCACTGCATGCTCTTCCATACCTTCATATTCAAGCAATTCCGAATGGGAGCCCTTGTTATATTTATTATTGAAAAAAGTGCCTTGTCTCTTTCTCCCTTCCGGAAATACCCACATCTCTTTTATCAGGGGTCCTTCTCCATAGATACTCTTGATCTTTTGCTTCTGACTTCGATTCATTACAGTGTGTTGCAGGTTTTTGGGGAGATGGCAATATAAATAAGGGACTGGAGACTGTGCTTGCAGGGAGAAGGAATAGTTTTGGCTGTTGTGTGCAGCTGGATTACATGGAATCTGCCGAGCGAATTGGGAGTTATGATGTTTATAGGCAGCCTAGCAGTACGCGGTGGAATCCAACGTCTGAGCAATTATCAATACTCAGAGAATTGTATTACACGAATGGGATTCGTTCCCCTACGGTCGATGAAATTCATCGTATCTCTATGAAGCTGAGCCGTTATGGGAAAATCGAGGGAAAAAACGTCTTCTATTGGTTTCAAAACCATAAAGCCCGCCATAGACAGAAGACACGTTTGAGCGCCATGAACGTGGGTAAGCCTGCAGCTTCGCCAGCTCTGTATTAAAGTATCTGCATGTTGTTTTGTTAAGGGCTGTTATGCAACATTATTTTTGTTAAAATATCTGCATCTTAAGGATGGTTGTGTAATAGTGTTTTGTTAAGGGAAGTTTTTCCACTCTTGTAGTGCAAGTTCGATTTTAAGTGGACGGTATTATTTTACATTTTACTCAATGTGTGTTAAAATATCAGGATATGGTAATGCTATTTCACATCTTACCCTATGTTTATTATTAATATCAGTATATGATAATCTTCTGTGGGCGTAGTGATATATGTCTGTTAAAATATCAGTAAATGGTAATTTTATGTGGACGTAGCGAATCAGGAGAGTAGAAAAACAGACTCCCAGGCCGTTTGAAAAAAGTTTAAAAACACATTTTACTGTTTTAGAATGTCAATAGTAGTGAGTTAGGAGAGGTGAAAAATATAAAACATCTTATTTTACATTTTAAGTTTGCCAAGATAAGAGTATACGGTAATTTTATGTGAGATTTAGTGAATGTAAGAATATATGTATATTAATATTAAGTAGTATGTAGTAAGTTATTGATTGAGTCATTGCATTTTTATCTTATTGGTTGGAAATAAAAACACATATATTTAGAAATAAAAATATAAAACATGTTATTTTACATTTCAAGTTTGTTAAGGTAAGAGTATATGGTAATTTTATGTGAGATTTAGGGAGTGTAAGAATATATGTATTAATATTACTTACTTTGTAGTAAGTCAATGATTGAGTCGCTGTATTTTGAGTTTCTGCACTAATAAAAACACATTTTACTGTTTTAGAATGTCAAAAATGTCAATAGTGAGTTAGGAGACGTGAAAAAATATAAAACATGCTATTTTACATTTTAAGCTTGTCAAAGTAGGAGTATATGGTAATTTTATGTGAGATTTAGTGAGTGTAAGAATATATGTGTATTAATATAAGTACTATGTAGTAAGTCAATGATTGAGTCACTGCATTTTGATTTTATTTGTTGGAGGAGAATAAAGCTATAACTAATAGATATGATGAAAAAAGTAAGCCAATAATTAGCTTACTACATAATATTTAATATTTGCTGACAAAACTATCTTTCTTCTCGTAAAAACAAAAACATATTATTATGCCTTTAGCATGCATGGTATAATAGTATTAGTTTGTCTTTGACCAAGAAATTATGATGTTTATCCATAATTTAACATTAGGAATTCAATTTATTATTATTATTGAAATTTTTTTTGTAAGGTGATTGGTTGAGGTCTAATTATGTGTTGTTTAGTAACTTAAATTTCTATTAGTTACTAATTTTTTGTTTTTTGCTTTTTAATATTATTTTTATTTTCATGAATTATATTTTTTTCACAATATTTTAATTTAAGGTGACTTTTATTATATTAAAAACATATTTATAATATATATATATATATATATATATATATATAATATATATATATATATATATATAAACACACACACACACACACACATATATATATATATATATATATATATAAAACACACATATATGTGTGTGTTTTAATATAAACAATATTAGTTAATCATATTTCTTAATTTTTAGTGATGACATTCAACAATATAATATTTTATTAATTGTTTTATTTTTGTGATAAAATCTTTTCTTTATTATTTTTTTGTTACATTAAACTATATTTAAACTAATCAATAGGTATTAGCTACTATGTAGCCCTTGTTTTAAAATGTCAATATTTTAAATATTGAGTTAAGAGAAAAAGAAAATAAATATCTTCTGCAAAAGAAAAAAATATTATTTTAACATATAATACTTTTTTGCATGTTATTTTCTTCATTTTCTTCTCTTATAAAGAAAAACTTATTGTTTTAAAATGTCAATATTGAGTTGAGAGAGGTGAAAAATAAGTGCCATTTGCAAAGGAAAACATATTATTTTAAGAAAAATTAATTGATGGTACTCTTTTGCATGTTATTTTCTCTCTACTAGATTCTTGGTGGATGGTCTTCACTTTTTTGTATGTTATTGGAGAATTAGAAATATAAACAATATTAGTTAATCATATTTCTTAATTTTTAGTGATGACATTCAACAATATAATATTTTATTAATTGTTTTATTTTTGTGATAAAATCTTTTCTTTATTATTTTTTTGTTACATTAAACTATATTTAAACTAGCCAGCAAATACTAGCTACCATATAGTCCTTATTTTAAAATGTCAATATTTTAAATATTAAATTGAAAGAGAAAAAATAAATCTCTTCAATAGGAAAAAATATTATTTTAACATATAATACTCTTTTACATGTTATTTTCTCATTTCTTATGTTTTAAAATATCAATAATTAAGTTTTTAAATATCAATATTGAGTTGAGATTGGCGAAAAAATAAGTGCCATTTGCAAAGGAAAACATATTATTTTAAAAAAAGTAATTGATGGTACTCTTTTGCATGTTATTTTCTCTCTGCTATATTCTCGGTGGATGGTGTTCACTTTTTTGCATGTTACTGGAGAATTAGAAATATGCCCTTACCTCTCTCTGCTATATTCTCGGTGGATGGTGTTCACTTTTTTGCATGTTACGGGAGAATTAGAAATATGCCCTTACCTGCGATTGTTAGGGGAATAAGTTTCAAACTATGACCACGGGTTGCAAAAATAAAATTAGGTCTCAAACTACGAGAAAACATAAACAGTGTTATATTACAACAAATATAGTCTTGACTCTTAACCAGCACTGTTATACAAAAACAAATATGGTCTTGCAGATTATCTGGAGTTTAGGGTTGGGAAATAAGTCTCAAACTACGAAAATGGTTTGGGAAATAAAAATAAGTACGGTCACTTTCAAAGGAATATTGTTGTGGAGTTGAGTGTGCGAAATATAATATATTTGAGTGCAATAAGATTGGTGATTTTGGAAATATGAGGGATTGTAGAAGAAAAGTGAAGTCAAACTGTTGAATTAGCTTATATTCATTAAACTTTCAAAATATCCTCAACTTTAAAATCTAAACGACTTAAAATCTAAACGACTATGTACTAAAATACAACTTTATCTAGAAATTATACTGTTTTACTTGTCTGTTGCATTAAACAACCTTAACATAATATGGGTGATATGAAATAATCTGCTTTCATTTAAATTTCCATGATAGTTGTGAAATGTCTCAATCAGTTTGCAACTGGCTTCCAGTGTTTGATATGTTTCTGTGTTGCAGCTGCGTTTCCCACAATTCATACAGAATCATTTTATGAAAATAGGATGGCTGGGGAGAACTCCAGTTGCAAGGAAGCGGCCTGCTGTTCGTTGGAGCAAATGTACGCTGTGAAGCATCATGACGTGATGAAGGCGATGGAAGAAAATCAACTTCAAGAAGGCAAGATTAATCGACATGTCGAAACACTTGAACTTTTTCCCACTCACTGTGAAGATCGGAGCCCAGAACCGAGTGAAAAGAAATCATGTTGTTGGGGATCCTGTGAAACTAAAGAAAACCATAATAATAACCCCCCTGGAGGATATAAAGGCAAGCAGAGGGATAGTGTCCTTGATCTCTGTCTCAGTCTGGGAAATAAAAGCTGTGGTTTGCATGATAACTGATTGAGTATATGTGAGTGACAGATCGATCACACAACCTACATAATTAGTGTAATATGCTCTGCGGTGAGATCTGAAAAGAGAGCTTGGAATAATATTATTCATATTCAAGCTGAGCTCTCTGCTTTGTATAAGTTTTTATTACGCCTAAATACTTTTCAAAACGGTTGTTACAAAATACATTCTGCAACGATGCATGTTCACGTCCTTCAGTCGGTCGATTTTGATTAATTGTTTTTGTATTTTTCTCCTTGGGAATGAATAGCAAATATGATTCTCAGTGATATAGCTATTTCTTATAGATATTAATAAAATTAGGTTTGAAATCTATAAATAGATTTAATAATTATATATATATATATATATATATATATATATATAATTTATTAATTTAAAGACTCATAATTTAATAATCATTTTTTTATTATTATTATCTAAATTACATTCATATTAATATTATAATTACATCATATCAAATATTTATATATACCATCTCTAAATTAAAATAAATTTACAATAATTAATTAATAATAATTTAAATATAAATATTAGTAATAATCAAAGACTAAAAAATTAGTTGGTTCCAAACGCCCATCAAATCTTAACGATTATCCGAAAAAACTTATAATCTAAATTAAAAATTCCCAACATAAACAATACAAATAATTACAAACACGGATATTAAATTATTATAATGTTTAAGATATTTTACCTAATATAATACTTTTATACTTTTATCTTAATAACCCTAGTCATTAATTGACACAAATTAACTAAAACTTTGAGTGTTAACTAAAACAACAATACACCACTAAATAGTATTACAATGCTTACCAAGTAAAATGTTTTTATCCTTATACCTATGACTGCTAAAATAGTACAATCTATTAATCAACATTATTTTTAATTAATTAATTTATTAAAATTTTAATGAGTATTAATATTAATTTATTTTAATTTAAATTCAATAAATATAATTTATATTAAAAATTTTAAAATTACTAACAATATAAATAAACTATTTTTATTTTGATTTAGGGAAATTTGAATTTTAAATTATATCATTTACATAATATTATTATAACATAGCAATTAATTAATTTAACTATTCTAATATCTCCATAAATTAAATCAATAACTATATAAAATATAAATAAATTAATATAATAATATTTTATTATTATTATTATATCATATCTACTTATTTTCTAAAATTCCACGTACAATGAATAATATATTTTAAAATTAAATCATACATGAAACTTCGAAAAAGTTGTTTATCATAAATATATGATCAAACTAAACTATATAAAAGTATGTAGCAAGCCTAACCATTAGTTTGTTAACTTCTAATACGATAATAAACTCTGAACGTTGATCAGGGAGAGTATCACGTTGTTATGAATAAGGAAGGCCGAAGCTTCAAAATTTTGGAAGATGTCAAAATGAATAACATGATTGAAGTGAATTTAATTATAAAAATAAAAACAAATATATATAACTATATATATATTATTTTTATAGTTAAATTCACCTAAATATGTTATTCAAATAATTAATATAATTAAATAAATTTTATTAAATTTTAAAAAAATTATAACTTTTAATATAAATATCAATGTTATTTTCTATTGAAAACCTGCATTGGAATTAATAAAGATATTTTCTACCCTTGTTTCCTTGCTTTGTATGTTTTCGAGAGTTTAGGAACTAGAACTAAATATCCTCAAGTCACTTGGGAGCAAATGGCATCTCGATAATGATTTGTTTTTGGTATTAAAAGCTTTAGTAACTAGAACCAACCATGCGGTTCCTAGTCTTTTGGTAATTAGGTATGCCTAACCATGAGGTTATTGGTTTATTTAATTGGTGTTGGTGTTCCCAGTTTTTTTCGGTGGTGGCAGTTATAATTTGTTTTGTTTACTAGTCGTTTCATCAATGTTGGTGCTCGTAGTTGTCGATGCTGGTCGTTCTGATTTGTGTCTATTATTGTAATGGTTCATGCAGTGATGTTTATGGTAGGTGTTGTTTATGGTGCTCATAGTTGTCGATGCTGGTTGGTTTAATTTGTGTTTATTATTGTCATGGTTCATGCAGGGATGTTTAGGTGGGTGTTGTTTATGGTGGTTCATGTGTTTTATGTTTTTTTGGTTTAAGTAATGGAATAGAATATGTTTTTTTACTTTATTTCTTTAAAAAAATTTTAAAATTAAGTTTTTAAATTAAAATTTAATATTAGCTATTATTATTTTTAGATATAGTTTAATAAGAACATTTTTTAGTGAATTTTAACTAAATTAAATACAAATATTTTAAAATTTTGAGTTTAAGCTGCGCTCTACTAATTTTTTAGGCTAAATGCATTACATAACACCCGCAGCCGGGGAATCATTACAAATATTTATTTTATTACACATATTTTTATTATATTTCTTCAAAATATAGCAAATCCCATATAAATCTTATTCCAAAATCATCTACATAAAAATAACTTAATCAACTTAATAATATTCACTTTATAGTTGTTCATATAAATAATTTTTAATCCATATATGCTTGCATTTTTTCCGGGAATCAATGCTTTTATTGCTATCAACCAATCAATTCATTGATTTTATTTTATAATTATGTGTGTGTGTGGAACAAGAATATTTCTATTTAACATTCAAAGTGATATATACTTCTTAGTCTTAGTCTTGCCTTAGCATACCACTAGGGAAACTAGACCAATGGAAAAACCACAATTTTTTGACTATTTAAGTGTGATGTCCAAAATGAAAACCAAAATATATATGATTTTGGTCCAAAGGCCCTGACTATGCAACCAAGCAACTAAATAATACTTATAAGCAAGAAACTAGGAAATAACACTTGAAAAATAGTAGCAACTCATTGAGACTGGTCACTGGGATGAGTGAGAGGGATCAAAATTAGTTGGCTTGTTTCCATGTCACTAAGAGTCTTTTGGGTTGGGTGGAAGGCCTGAATGTTCTTCAATCTTTTGTATGTGGTGATCCATGGTCTTCATATAGACCCGGGACTCAAAAAAATCTCCTCCTTAGCCTCATTATGGTCCAACAAAATTCTTCCCAACAGGGTCTTAATATGCCAATATAAATCCCCAATGTGCTTGTATTGATTTTTTATGCCCCCTCGTATGACCCACGTGGGGCATATAAGTTTCCACATATGTAGTAATTTCTGTATCCAATAAACAACCTCATTAATTAATGATACTTTGTTCAACATTGTTTAACTCAGCCTGAATGATCTGTGGAGTTTGGTCATGGGAGTGCTTGGCTAAGGATTTCACATGTTGGTGAGCTTGTGCCCCTCCCTTAACTTCATAGTATGTAGTCCCATGCCTACAATGTGCACGACGGCAGGGCATCCTCGTCATTGTCGATAGAAAACCAAAATCAAAGCCCAGGAAAATTACAATGAGGGGAGTAGAATCACTAAGATAACATTAAGGGTGAAGTGCGTCAACTGTTACAAGCTTCCAAATGAATCTTGATAGGATGTCATGATGCAGAGTAGCAATGGTAAGCCAAAGATAGCAAAGAAAGAAGTGTGAGTGCAAACCTAACAATCAACACAAAGGTGAGCAAGGAAATAGTCAGGAAAAGCAACAATATCTATGAAGAAACTAGATAGATGCACAACTGAAGTTGGCCTTGCCAAATGCAACAAAATCAAAGAGCCGAGGTTCATAAACACCTTTAATTCCAGTGACATTATTACTACATGTGTAAATGTATCGCCATTACACTCCAACACACAACGATAACTAGAATGAGACATTGGCAGTATAACCAAATAATGCCCAAGCATGGAAAATGACTACAATGCAGGTAATTTCATTGAACTCGAGGGTGGCTTGAAACATTCTCTCCCATAATTATTGGGTGAGACAACTAACCAACCTTTCCCCACCCGTTCCATCCCTCTTCACCCCATATAGGAATTGTATTTTCATATTATGAGAGTAGTACTATTTATTTTTTTCAATTTGAACCATAATAATGATTCAAAATTATTTATATATATAAAATTTAATTTTACAAAAATGTTATTTTATATGTATTTTATAAATAAATATTTATGGATACTAAAGTTAAAGTATTTGTTAAATATGTCTATATAATTATTAGCAAAAATAATAAAATTTTCACATTAGAAATTTTAAATACATCATAAAAATTAATATTCATTAACATTTAAAAATAAACTTATTAATATATTAACATAATTAAAATCTAATATAGAATACTATATAGTAATTTTACCAATAGAATAACTAAGTTATTCTAGATTAACCTTCACATTTTCTGTAAATTCAGACCTTCTGGTTGTTCTAGATACTTATATTCATATTCACATTTCCAAAGTTCCCTCATTTTAGAAACTCATGCAAAATATGAAAAATACCATGCTATTTTTATCCTACAAAACAAAAATATATACGAATATTGTAAAACAAAATACAATATTATAATATGAATTTTACACAAAGTAAAGTATAATTATACTTCCACGAATCACGTGACGGCCATGGCATTAACACCTTTGCCACATGGAGGGTGAAGTCATGGCAATTAGCTCCGAATATAATATTTTCTCCTTGGGTTGGTCTAGAAATAATACATATGATGTTATGGCTATGCATTGGTGTTTAGGTCAAGGCTTTGTGGTAATTGATGAAGGAAGTGGAGATGAATGCTTCAATTCCAATACCCTCATACGATGGCTAAAGCATTTGGGATCTTGAGAGGCTATAAAGAAATTGATACGTAGAGCGTAGGAGATAATGGATTTAGGCGAAGATCTTAAGTGTCAAAGCATCAATCAACCAATTGTATTTCCTTGGTTTATAGAGCTGGAAACTTTGCCATGCTATAATAGTTAAAGTAGTTTCATTTTTTTCTCTTCTTAAGTGTTTTTTTCTCTTGGTTTAATTTTAGTTATATGATGTGTTAATTTTGCACCTTTGTTTCTATGTGGTTATTTGGTTTTTGGTGTTGATTCTTCTATTTACAATTGAGGAGTTTTTTGATA
Organism: Pinus taeda; assembly: GCA_000404065.3. Classification (NCBI taxonomy): domain Eukaryota; kingdom Viridiplantae; phylum Streptophyta; class Pinopsida; order Pinales; family Pinaceae; genus Pinus; species Pinus taeda. The sequence goes on along the minus strand of APFE030854522.1, from coordinate 4,844 downwards.
ATCTATTATCTCTAACCCCTTGCTTTTGGCTTCCTGTGATGGGGTGAGTTGGTTTACCCTTAATCTTTCTCTACTTTCCCCACTCTTTGTCCCAGGCCTTGTAGATTGGTATCTCTCCTCTGTGTTGGCTCAAAAATAGTTGCTAGACAATGGTCATAGGTGAAGGGTTGTCATTGGCTTCCTTTTTGTTGGTTTATTGTTCCCTTACATTTAGTTTTATTTATTAACTATTGTAGATAATATGGATAAAGGTATCCCTAAATCAAGTAGCCGTGGTCCAAGCCTCCTCCCTCTAGACAAACCCATCTTAGGCCTCACCACAGAGGGGTAGAGGGGGACACTGATCATGCTATCACAACAAGTAAAACACCTTGTAGTGGATACTTTTACGAAACCTCCCAGAAATATTGATCCCTTCTCTATATATAGTGGAGTTTTCCTATAGAGGCAGGCAACCAGAGGTAAGGAAAATTTTAGAAAATACATTGTCCATATGGGCTAATTTTCATGCTTTTTCCAAAAAAAAGATTCGCCAATTTCTTTTTTTTAATCATTCACTCAGATTTTATAGAATTAAATTATTTCAACTTAAAAATCAATCAAATTTTATAGAAACTCTATAAAATCATTTGAATATTTTTACAAAATAACACAAAACATTTTTAAAAAATATCGCTAAACATTTTTATAGCTTGCACATTAAGGACTAGTAAGATTTGTTAAGGTTTACATAGTTTAAGATCAATTTCCATTCTAAAATTTTCGTGACTAGAGGTTTTGAGGAGATTTTTACATTAGCATGCCTTCTCAACACACTAGTGCACTCACAAAGATAAAACACTAGTGTTGAACTAATTAAGCACACTGATAATCATTATTATTATACAATACAAAATTAACATTTTATTTTAAAAAATGCATATCAGTGCTCCACACTAAATTAAGAACATTTGTGCAATTATGAAGGTTGCACTAGATTAGGTTAGAACAATTGATTATTCAATAAAAAAATCAATTTAATAAAACCAAAAAACTTTGTCGATACATGTAAAAAACCTCACCACTTCTTGGCATATACAATATTTGTGCACTAAAAAATAATAACAACACACTTAATAGTACTATGTCTTCAAGTTTTTTAACATATAGCCAAAAATCCTATCGGTGCATTATGAATATTACCACGCGTAATGTATTATGATATACATAACATACCACATGTCAACTATTTCACTTACTAGGAGAAGTGAGATTCCCCTTCAACTCCAAGTGTCACTTGAACCCTTTAAAAAATACGGAATGGACTTCATAGGTCCTATAGATCTTCCATTTGGGAAAAATAAGTATATATTAGTATGCATAGATTACTTAACCAAATGGGTTGAGGCCAAGGAATTTAAGGCAATTAGAGAACAAAAAGTGGTTGAGTTCTTAAGAGAAAACATCTTCACAAGTTTGGATTCCCAAGTGAAATAGTTATTAATCAAGGAACTCAATTCAATTCAAAGCTCATCTAGCAAATCATGAAGCATCACAACATCCAACAAAGGGTATCCACTCCTTACCACCCATAGGCTAATGGATAAGTAGAGGTAATCAATAGGGATTTGGAAATCATTCTCACAAACATAGTCGGTTCAATAAAGGAAGATTATTCTAGCAAATTGAATGAAGTAGCATGGGCATACAACACAACATGCAAAACCACAACAAGGTTCACTCATGAATTGGTCCATTGAAAGAAGGCTATGTTTCCCATTGAATTTGAATTTGCTACTTTGTGAATAGCCTCTGATCCAGGTGGATGTTAGTGGCCACCCACCTATCCCACTTGTACCCCCACAACTATCTCTTTCAGTTTTTCAGTTTCCATACACAATTTACTATTTTTTGCAGTTTTTTGGGTCCTAAACTTCTAGAGCCGTTTTGAGGCCCTAAACGACGTTTTTTGGGAAATTTGGGAGCAACATGAGCCCCCGACCCAAAGTTTCTCTTCCCAAAGTTGTAGTTCTCGGATAGATCTTTCTAACGAGCTATTGTACGCGTCAAATGAAGGTCGGGTGCCAAAGTTACGACCCCAGGAAGTTGATGTACCAACTTACCCAAAACGGGGCCCACAATTTGGCGTTTCATTTTTTAGGGTTAGGTTTTGGGATGTTAAGGGTTTTCCATTGTTTCTCAACAATAAATAGGCCTTCGAGCCTCATTGTAACACAATTTAGAGGCATGTTGCCACCACATCTCTTCTTAGAGATAAGCTACCATCGCCCTAGCTGGTTTATTTCCATTTATGTTTGTAAGCATATTTCAGTATTTTACATTAAAAAAATGAAGCATTATTTCCACTGCATCTCTGTGTTTATGGTTATATCTGTAATTTATTGTGTTCGTGCTTAAATCCAGATCAGTGGTATTAGAGCGGTCTAAGGAGTTAGGGCTTGAACTGGTCGAACCTTTGCAAGACTAGCCTCGCAAATCCCAACGACCTCCCATGGCGGATGAAAAGAAAGACAAGGGAGTAGGAGATCCTATCAAAAACTTGCTCGAAGAAGCCCTCGAGCGACAAAGGAACACGATGATGGACAAATTTTCCCAAATCCTTCAGTGACTACCTAGAGGCAACGCATCGGCTTCCAACAACTACTCTGGAAACGCCACACCCTTTAAGGTACACGTTAATTTTGAAATCCCCATCTTCGAGGGTCAAATAGACGCATATGCTGTAGATAAATGGTTAAATATGCCAGATGGGTATTTTTTTGTTCATGGTTTTTCTAGTTGGGAAAATATTATTTTCACTCTTCTCAAAGCATCCCCCCACGTCAAGGACTAGTGGGAAACCTACTGCGAGCAGAAGAATGAAAGTACGGGCTCACTATATTTAGCCGCACCCACTTGGGATTCATTCTGAGATGCCGTCAAGGAGCAGTACTACCCTGTCAAAAGCTATGAGGACAAATACATCAAAAGGACCACACCGCGGTAGGGAAGATACCAAGATATGCCGGAGTTCACAAACATTTTTCATACCCTTCGCACACAGTTGGGTATCAAGGACTCTGAGTTGCATTTGGTACTCAAGTACCATGGTTGCCTACACAGGTACATCCAGGAAGAGATGGAGTTCCTGAACATCTCCTCGCTCGGCACGGCTTACCGATATGCTGTCAAAATCGAGTAGAAGTTTAAACAGAAGAAGCGAGACTTTGGATCTGCGAATCTGAATACCAAAGGACAAAGCTAAGGTGGGGTGACCCAAAACAACCCGTCGAAGCTGCAAGAAAAGAACAACACCACGAAGTGGAAGAAGGACATAGGAAACTGGTGTGAGTTCCACAAGAGTCTCACTCATAACACAAGTGAGTGTCGGACCAAGCAGTCACTGGTGGCCGAGTTGAAGGCTTTAGAATCAGATGCATGTTCCGACCCTGAGTTAGAACCCGACAAGGGGAATGGAAAAGGGAAGTAGATCATTGATGCGGAGCCCAACGTCACTGTTGCCACTGCCAAGATCCAGAAGAATGAGCCCGAAGATCCAGAGGAGGGGGAGTGTCTTTTCCACTCACAGATGTGGGTGAAGGGTTCGCCGTTGCAATTCATTGTCGACAATGGCAGCCAAAAGAACCTCATTTCAGCAGAGGTCGTGAAGAAGTTGGGCCTACCGACTACATCATACCCGCAGCCGTATAGTATCGGATAGCTTCACGAAGGACGAGATATCAGAGTTCACCAACAGTGCCGCCTTCCCTACAGCATCAAGCCCTTCACAGATGAGGTATTGTGTGATGTTACACCTCTGGATGTTTGTGATGTACTATTAGGCCAACCATACTTGTGGAGGCGACATGCTGTGTATGATTCAAGGCCTCGTGTTGTCATTATTTCTTTGTGTAATTCATTATACAGGATACCAGAGGTAGCCCCACCTACCGCCACCTCTTTGATCACTGCCAAGAAAGGCAACAAGCTCATCTCCCATACTAGGAAATTCATTTTCTGTCTGGTTCGCCCTCAAAGTAAGGGGAAGATCGTTGCTACATCCATGACCCCTGCAAAGGGTTCCTCCACCCAGCAGCAACAACAAAGGGATACGGTCATGATAGAACACAGGGACGACTTCTCCTCACCCACAGGGGTACCACACAAGTTTCAGGTGGGTGATAAAGTCTGGTTACATCTGCAGAAATAACATCTTACAAGAGCCCATCAGAAGCTCCGACCACACCGACATGGTCCTCACACCATTACCAAGGCTATGGGAAACAATGCTTTGGAGCACAACATTCCTCCATTCCTTCGTTTGCACCGAGTGTTCAGTGTGGATTGTCACCGACCATGCTTCCCACCATTTCTAGACAAATCAGAGATTGCATAACAGCTCACCAGAGACCCATCTCAGCAGAAGCTTCCTCATCTCATGGAGGAACTCAACGCAATGGGGACCATTGCCTCCTAAGGGGGGAGGAATGATCCAGGTGGATGTTGATGGCCACCCACCTATCCCATTTGATCCCCCACAACTATCTCTTTCAGTCTTTTCAGTTTCCTAAATTATAGCACAGTTTACTATTTTTTAGCAGTTTTTCAAGTCCTGAAATTCTGGAGTCGTTTTGAGGCCCTAAACAACGTTTTTTGGGAAATCTAGGGGCAACATGGTCCATGGACTGATGTTTCCCTTCCCAAAGTAGAAGTTCTCGGAAATATCTTTCTAATGAGCTATTGTGCACGTCAAACGAAGATCGTATGCCAAAGTTACGACCCCGGGAAGTTGATGTACCAATTTACCCAAACGGGGCCCACAATTTGGCGTTTCATCTTCTAGGGTTAGGTTTTGGAATGTTAAG
>APFE030854520.1:10090-64147 GCA_000404065.3 Pinus taeda | reverse complement strand
ACAAGGAATGTGGGATTTCATCCTCCCACAAGAGGAATATCAAGAAGTATTCCTAGTTAACACACGAAGTAGAAATCAGCTTGATCCTCCCCAAACTACCCCAAAACCAAAGAGCGCAAGCTTTGCAACAAAGGATAAAGTCGCAACAAATAAAACGACATCTAAAGCGACTCAAACTAGCCTAGTCCAAACAGATTCACCTACTCCATCTAAAATGTTGATTGTTTCGAATGAAATGGAGTAAAATATTATAGAAGACATGAAAAAGACTAGGGCCAACATCATGTTGGAAAATTATATATTATGGAGCAATGGAACACATGAAATAATGCATAAATATAAACACAGAAAACGCACAAAACAAGAGAGACACATATATACGTGGTTCACCCAGTTTGGGCTACGTCCACCCCGAACAGTCAGTCCTTCCTTTCTATTATCCAGCAAAATGAAGAGACACAACCTACAACAAATCCGCTGTAATATCCTCTGTCTTCTCTCACAGCCTCACCTCTCTGTTTCTCTCTCACACAGAATACACATATATCACACAGCCTCAAATACAATGCCCTCATACAAAGAGAGGGGTTGCCTTCTAGGGCAAAAAACCCTAAAATAAACATAAGTTCTATTGTCAGATCATCCGCCTAATGAACGGCCCAGATTGACTAGAAATTACTATACTTTTACAGGGAAAATTTACATCTGTTTTTAGCTTCAGGGGCGCTGCCCTTGAGTTTTTCGATTTCTTGATCCTTTAAAGATAAGTCTCCCATGGCATTTGACAATTTTTCTGTTGAATCAATAGACCATGTTTTTACTATGATTTTTGTTGTTGTAGATGTCCCCGCTGTTGAAATACCTGTTGTATAAGGTGTCACTATAGGAATGGAAACTAAAATACCAAGTCACTGCTCTTTTTATTTCAAGAGTGTTTCCATGTCAACTTCCATATTTTGAATTTGAATATTTCATTCAACTATCAACTTGAACATATTTTCTTCTATTTTTTCTAGTTAACCAAATTCCTTAGCTTATGGGTGCTTTGTATTAGGAATTTTAAGCTGCTTCCCCAATGATGAATAAGTAGAGGCCTTTAATGATTCATTCTTCCTTTTTATTTATCTATATCTAGGGAAGATATTTTGTTGTGTTGTATCTTGAGAGATAGATGACACAAGAGAATATGTTATGATCACTTCAATTTGTAGAAAGGAAGTAGTAGGAAAACCTGACAACACCACTGTATCCCGCTCCTGTGAGTTCTTTCCTTCTGAGGACTCTTCATGAGTGTTTGTTTTCTTTCTCCTTTTGAAAACTATGAAACCTATAGCTTGAGTTTCCGAGTCTGTAGGAGACATAATTTCTCTTGATCTTTTGGTTTTTTTCTTGGGGAACTAGAGTATGTGAATTTGTCTCACTAAGAATTTGTTCCTCGACTTCTTGTAATGTATTTTATGCCATTCTTCTTGATTTTCATATTTTTCTATCTCTGGCCTGGTTGTATGTACATAAGGTGTTGTGTTTTTCTCAACTCTCAACCTTGAAATAATTCCCAAGGGATCATAAGACAAAGTAAAACTCAACTTTAATTTCATATTCTTTAACAAATTATCTGCCTCCTTCACTGCTACTCTAGTATTAAGGGAAAATATGTGCCTTCAACTTGAATTGTACCTTCTGCTTCATGAGTACAAAATGAAAATCATCCATCTTCATCATTTTCCCTGATGTATTCTAAGGTAAAGATAGTTATTGACACAAACACTGGTAACTTGTAGGGAGGGAGTTCACAACAATATATTCTAATATATATATAATTTTGGTAAAGGTATCAGTATCCAACTTTATCTTTCTCAGTAAGGTGCATAATTATTCTAATTTTAGGTGAAATCCTTGGTATTACATCACCGTTGAGAAGACACAAGGACATATGCAAACACTGGTTTACAAAGTCACTAAAGGAATAATCTTCTGTATTCTTCCTTACCAAGGAAGTCCAATGAATTAATGATTGAGGCTTTCCTTATGCATCTAACTTCTATAATAAGAATCTAAACCTTTCTTCTTGATGAAATAAAAGAAAATATACAATAATTGATTGATGTTTAAATGCGTCTTTAGCAAAAAACTTTAGAAATTGATCATGAATAATGTTTGACAAAAACTAAGTAATTAAAAATAAATGAAGGCATGTTACCCATAGAGAAAATTGACAGAAATACAAGTATCACTTCATCTACCCACTGATTGGTAGGATAACCTAATAAACATACGATCATGGAAATAACATGCCTTGACATTTTTGGAAAAATTTAAGTGGAATAGGCTAGATTAGTTCTAGGTAACTAAGAGTTTCTAGTTAGGAATGCCTCAAAAATAAGATCTCACTGTGGAAATGTAAGTTTATGATAGATATCCATGAGGGACTTATTAGAAAAGGGTTCAGAGGAGCTTGGAAATTGTTTTGGAGTGCTTGGCATATGGATTCAGGTGTAATGGCGAATAACACTTCATTGTTTTAGGCAATTACAACCCTCTGACTGGGAAGATACCTAAGATGGCATCGGGTGAAAAATTATGGGAAGGTATGAGTCTAGGGAAAGACAAATTGGGGCAAGAAAGACTCCTAGATACTCAATTCATCGCTAACATCTTCGAATTTTTGGTATGCCTAGTTGTGGAGTTCATACAAATCAAACTCGCACTGCATTTCTGATATTTTATATTGAGTATCGACTAGAGGGAGCTCATATAGGTTAATGATAGAGGGAAATGTAGGGCTTTCTACAACTAATTTAGACTTTCCTTTGTGAGAAGACATTGTAAACAAAAAATTACCAGCTAGGGTGGAAAATTACCAGGCTACGACGATTGCTAGCATAGGGAGATAGCTGCATACTTGTGAAATTTGGTGTCGCACTTGTGTTGCTGAAACAAGAAATGGTGAAAAGAAGTATGCAGGCTAATAGGATTTTTTAAAAGAGGATGTTTAAATGAATTAATAGATTATAACCATTTTTTGCGCATCTAACTAATAAACTAGACGTTGGCGGGAAGGATTAATGATTAACGATCATATATCTATTTGGCGGGAGGTATTTAACTATGTAACGATTATTTAGTCATTTGGTAGGAACAAATAATAGAGGGACAAGTGGCAGGGTAAGAGAGAGGAGTGGGAGTAGAGGCGGGAAGGGAAAATGGTTTTCTGGGGCTAGGGGGGTGGGGTGGGTGGTTAACGATTTTAGAGTGGGGGGTCCCGAACTTATTGTGAAGCTGCCACATATGGTTCAGCGGTTTATGAAAATCATCTTTTTGGACCCCCCTGTTAATCTGGGCGAATCCATCCTCCATCGTTGATTTGGGTGGGGATGATCTCATCCATCAATTTACAAAATAAAATAACCCTCGAAAAAATGCAAAGGATTTAAAATATTAACAATACAAAACAAATGAAAGCGACATTTTAACTAGCATGCAACTTAGGATTTTTCATTCTATATATATCTTTATCTAATATATATAATATATATATATATATATTATATATATATATATATATATTCCTTTCTTTCTTTTAATTTGATATTTTATTTATTTATTTTTCTCATTTTTCTTTTTCATTTCTTTCTTTATTTTTATTTTATTCTCTTTTCTCTTTTTTTTTTTTCTCTTTTTCTTTTTTCAACATAAAGGAAAAAGTAGAAAATAAACTAGGGTAAAAATAAGTTTCAACAAAGCATATAAAAGAAAAACATAAAACTCTCTATTAGAAAAAAAAACAAATTTACCTGATACGAAACACCTTAAGTGAAAGGATTTATAGTTCCACTTTGGAAGGATGATAAAAGGAGGCTTGTAGAGCCAGTTCTCTCATTTTAATTGCACAATAATGTCAAAGAGTGGATGTAGGTTAGTTGTAGGGCCTCAGAGCTTTGTTCGAGAATAATTGAAAGAGCAAATGGACAAGTTGGCGGCTGGAGTAGTCTTTTGAGGTAGTAAGAAAACCCTAAACCAACACATGTTGTTGATCATCTAGGGTTAATCACAATTTTTTATGTTATCGTATGGAAGAACTGCTGTATCAACACTATGGGGTGACATGTGTTCATATAATTATGTGTCATATTTGTGTAAGAATCCATAACCACAACATTAATATTATACCACATGGAGGACATAAACCAAAGTTGGGAAACATATAATAAGAACTCCTTGAGACTTAAACATATATATAATGACTAAAACAAAGGTTTCATAACATATAAACATATGTGGTGGTAAATGTTGGAAAATCAAGGCTCTTGTAGATTATAGTTGACTTTCCTCACTTGATAATTACTAGTGATGTTAGTTGGCCTTTAATTGCTTTTTATTTCTTGTTCATCAAGGAATTACCAGAAAAATGAATATCACAAAGAGACAAAGTACACAAGATATAGGCTTGAATCCAAGGAAAAACCCCTCCAAGGGAAAAAACCAAAAAGAATACTTCTCTTCTTATAGATTCAATTCAAAATGAGACTTCCAATATCCAAAAACCAAAGCCAAAAATTCCTCCCAAGCACCAAGTCAACCCTTCAACAAGGTCTCCTTCAATAATGATGAAATCTTCCAAGGTCAAAAAACATTGAACCTCTTCAAATTTTTTTCCAAATAGGTCTCGACCTCCACTTCAGATATGCAACCTTGACTTGCAATTCTTAGCCCCACAATTAGCCCAAAAAACCCTAGATTTTCACATGTGTGGACATAATTAGGTCTAAGTTCATGCTTCCTTCCTTCACTAGTATTTTTCCTTGCCTTCTTGTCCTTGACACTTTATTTTCTTCTTATTTTATTGCATATCAAACTTTTTGTACATGATGTGCCAAATGAGATGAAGTTCCTTCTTATTTATAGTCATCTTGAGAGGTTGAATAGGCTTCCTTTGGAATGAATTATCCTTTTTAGGGCCGACTTGGTCTTGGAGGGTAAATAAACTTATTAGACAAACAAAAAATATTTTTATTTTGTTACAATAATTCCAAATGGGACTATAATACATGACATAAATTCTTGTTTGACTCAACAAGCCCTAGAAGCACGAAGAACATGCTTTGACCTAGACTTTGAGCATAAAACCCATGCTTGAATAAATACATTTATTTTTCCTTTTTTATATAAAGTATACAATGTCATGATTACAAAGGTCATTATGAAGACCAAATATAGTTACATTCTCCAACACTTCCTCTTAACTAGGGAGGTATTCATAATCCCATCATGAGGTACAAGGAATCTAAAATTGAAGTATTTTCATAAGAAGAGTTGGATTTACAAGCCATCTTTAATCATGTATATTACAACCAACATTGTCAACAAGGACTTAACTTGAAAAGCTCTTCTTACATGAGAGCATAAGGTTGGGAGGCTTTACATGAGATGCCACATTACCTCTAAAGGCACATACCCCAACCGGATGTTCACTGGGTATGTCGTTTTAGGACTATTCTTATCTTGGATTCTTAATCTTCATAGAATATTAGTCCACTTTGACTACTCTTATCTTGGATGCCCTACCTAATCGTTAAAGATTATTGGTCTATGAGTTTTACTTCTATATTGGATTTTATAATCCTCAATAAGTACTAATATTAGATTCTTATCTAATCCTCTAGAGCCCATTATCTCTTCATGGCCTTCACTTAGACATATGGATGTTACTCCTGGTCTAGTGCATGACACAAGAATAAAATAATATAATGTCCATCACCACTCCCTCTTAATCAAGAAAGAGATATCCACCAAAAACAAACTTTCTTGTTAAGTACTCAAGCTTCTTGTTTGGTAATTCCTTTGTCAGAATATCAAGTACCTGTTCATATGTAGGAATATAATGTAGCTTCATGACCCCATCTCATACTAGGCTTTTGATATAGTGGTACTTGTTGTTAATATGATTTGTCCTAGCATGAATCATTGGGACCTTTGTCAATCTTAAGTAACTTTTGTTGTCATAATGTAAACTCTTAGGGCACAATGTATACTCTTAGGGCTTAATTTTCCTTCAAATAAATCTGATAGAAAATTTCTAAGCCAAATAACCTCTTTGCAAAATTCACTTGCAACAACATAATTGACTTCAACACTACTCAAAGCAACACTATCTTGCTTCTTTCTCATTCATGAGATCATGGAATATCCCAAACTTAAGCATCCACCTGTAGTGATTCTTCCATTTGTCTCATTACCACCCAAATTAGAATCTGTATATCCCAAAAGTTGGATCTCATTATCAACATATCTAAGGCAGTGATGAAATGTCCCATGAAGATACCTTAGGATGTGTTTGGATGCTATCCAATTATCATGCTTTAGTTCCATCTAAAATTGACTGAGGGCATTTACTGCAAAAAACATATTAGGCCTAGTATTCACAAGATACATTAAGGATCCAATCAACTATCTATAACATGTAGGATCCACCAAACTAGAATATAAACTCCTCAATTTCTTTAGATTAGTAATCATAGGAGTTTTCATTGGCTTTCTATCCATCATAATGAATTTATGTAGTATCTTGATCACATACTTTCCCTGACCAAGATAATTCACTTGGTTATTTCCAAACTTCTAGTCCTAGATAGTAATGCATAACCCCAAGATCCTTCATGTCAAATTCGGTTGCCAACTTCCTCTTGCATTCCTAAATTCGTTGTTCCACACTTGTAACAAGTAGATCATCCACATATAAAAGTATGATCACTGGTTCATCCTTGACCACTTTGATGTAGAGGTTAGGATCTGTAGAAATTTTGACAAATCTAAGTCTCAATAGGTATGCATCCATCATGGCATACCATGCTCTAGGTGCTTGATTCAATCCATATAAATCCTACTTCAATCTGTAGACATGTGTCTCCCTCTTATGGTCTTCAAACCTTTGAGGTTGTTCATTTTAAACCTCTTCATTAATAGTTCCATTCAGAAAAGTTGTTTTAACATCCATTTAATGAATGTTCCATGCCATAGTGATAGCCAAAGAGACAAGTGATATAATAGTGGTATATATTACTATAGGAGTGAAGGTTTCTTCATAATCAATACATTCCTTTTGTGAAAAACCTCTTGCCACAAATCTAGATTTATATTTATCAATGCTCCCATTCATTGCATGTTTGATCTTATATATCCATTTGGAAGTGGCAACATATTTGTCACTTGGTATCATTCTTCATAATCAAATGATATTCTTCTTGCATTGCATTCCTCCATTCTAAATTTTTAGCTTCATCTTCATAGGAGGAAGGTTCAACTTCAATGAGCCTAGTCATATAAGTTGCATAACTAGAATAACTTTTAGGTATTTAACTTTCTCTAAAGGTTCCCTTTGCTGTTGCATGTCCCTCTTCCTCTTGTAGATTTTACCTCAATCAAGCAGGTCTCTTATGAGTTTTTGGAATAACAAAATGTTGCACATATTAACTAGGTCATTTAGCCTCTTCTTGAATTGATATAGGATCTTGAACATTGTCATATTTTGAGATTTATTCAAAAAATGGGTACCTCTTCATCATCAAAATCAATAGAAATATATCTCTTGTAAGATACATTTTCATCAAAGATGACATCCCTACTTACTTTAATATGACAAACCTCTTTAATGTAGATTTTGTAAGCTTTTGATGAAGCACTATAACCAACAAAGATTCCTTTTGTACTAGTAGAATCCAATTTCTTCCTCTTGTCTTTTGTAATGTGTATGTCAAATAGACATCCAAATATTTGAAGATGATCCACACTAGGATTATTTCCTATAAATTCTTTTATCGAGCCATATTGTTGAGAATCTTATGAGAACTTCGATTTTGCAAGTAAACAAATGTTATCGATGATTCTCCCCATAAAAATCAAAGGAGATCTTGATCATGTAGTATATATCTAACACATCCTTCAATTGTTTTGTTCTTCCTTTCAACCACACCATTCTGTTCAGGATGATAAGGAACAATTAGCTCCCTCTTAATCCCCACTCCTTTGAAAAATGCTATAAACTCTTTGGAGGTATATTCTCCACCATTATCATGCCTTATGGTCTTAATCTTCCTTTATGTTAGATTCTTTACTTCATCATTGAATTCTTGAAAATTATCAAATACCTAATTTTTGTTCTTAAGGAGGTATAACCATGTTTTCCTATAGAAATCATTAATGAATGTCACATAATATTGGTAACCTCCAAGATATTTTACTGCGATAGGTCCACACACATCATAGAGTATGATATCTAGGATTTATTTTGATCTGGTATTACTTCTTGCTAATGGTTTATTCACATTATTTCCAAGAGAACATCCCTTAAAAATTCCTTCATGATCTTTATTTAATTCAAGGTGCTAGTGACCATTTGATTAGGAGATGATAATATCTTGTTGTGAAGGTGTCCATGCCTTCTATGCCATAGTTCATAAGGGTTAACATCTAAGTGTATTAGGGCTTGAGGGAGAGGTATAAGAAGTTTATACAATGTCCCCTCACAAATACCAATTATCTTAACATGATATAACCAAAACTTTACCATCAAAAGAAAACCTATAGCCTTTATCTTCTAGAGAAGAAATACAAAGAAAAATTTTCTTCAAACCTGGAACATAGAGTATGTTGTTGAAATGAATACTTCCACTAGTCTCTAGCTCTAATGAAGTAGACCAAATTCCTTTCACTAGATATATCTTCTTGTATCCAAGTTTAACTAAATGAGAAGATGTTCCTTTTGACAAAGTCTGGAGTTGACTACATTTTCCTGTCATATGTCTGGAAGCTCCACTGTTAATACCCATACATTATCATCCTTGAAAGTGTCTGAGAGAGGAGAAGAAACCTCCTTCCATCACTTCTTTTGCTGGCTTGGAGATGTTCTTCAAGATTTATTCTTTGAGAGTCACAAGGAGGCTTCCAAGAGACTTGAAAACCTTCTTCATAAATCTTACAATTGGGAAGAAATTTCCAACTAAGAAATTGCCCAAATTCCAAAGCCAAAAATTCCTCCCAATCACCAAATCATCCCTTCAACAAGATCTCCTTCAAGGAAGATGAAATCTTCCAAGGTCAACAAAGATTGAACCTCTTTAAAATTTGATCTTAGGTCTCAACCTCCACTTCAAATCTACAACTTTGGCTTTCAATTAGCTCAAAAACCCCATATCTTTGCATGTGTGGAGAAAATTAGGTCTAATTTCATCCTTCCTTCATTCACTAGGTATTTCTCCTTGTCTTCTTGTCCTTCACACTTTATTTTCTTCTTATTTGACTGCATATAAAAATTGTTGTACTTGATGTGTCAAATGAGTCAAAGTTCCTTCTTATTTATAGTCATCTGGAGGGCTCGAATAGGCTTCCTTTTGTTCAACTTGGACTTGGATGATAAATTGACATATTAGACACACAAATAATATTTTTCTTTTGTTAAGATAAGTCCAAATGGGAATATAATTCATGACATAAATTCTTCTTTGACTCAACGAGCCCTAGAAGCATGAATAACATGCTATGACCTAGACTTTGAGCATTAAACACATGCTTGAATAAATAAAAATTATTTTTCTATTGATATAAAGTATACAATATCATGATTACAAAGGTCATTATGAAGACCAAATCTAGTTACTGTTAAGTGCAACCCAACTTGGTCTAGTTTTGGTCAAAGACTTCGCATTTTGAGAAGCAGAGCACGTGGAGCCTGTGAAGTTATATTTACCGCACAATGTTTAAGGGATTTTGGGGCAGTTCAGCCCCTCATTTGTAATGGGTATTGGGTGCTAGTTCATTGTTTTTTTGGATCCATGGTATGTGGAACATGGTATTTTAGTAATAAAATCTATATAAGGAGATGTAATACTTTGTCGAGAATAGAGAAGTCATAGATGAATCATTGATATTTTTTGTCTTTAGTCCATATTTTTGGGCCTGAAAGGAAGGCTTCGCAACTCAGTGCATGGAGGCCTTGAAGAGTCTGCAGCTGAGTGCACAGACCACCTAGATCTAGGTGTGAAATTCAAAGAAGTGTATGTATTAAAAGATCCATATTAATAATGAAGAAGAAGATTTGGCGAAGTCTTGTGTATTTGTGTTTATACATATTGTTATGCATACTTTTTACTGAATTATGTGAAAGAATATATGTTATACTATTCTAAAATATGTTTATGTGATAAGTGCAAATTTGTGAAGTAAATCATTAGCGTGGAGTTATTTATGTATGCTAATTTGTAGATAGGTATAAAAAATAAGTAAACATGCGGATGTCACAACACGAATATCCTTATGGCTGCAGAAACCTGGTTCTGCAACCTCCCATAACCACTTCAGGTGAGACTGTGTTATGCATGTAGGTCGTTGCTGGAAGGGACAATGGTTGAGGGCTTTGTTGGTGCACAATACAATCTGAACCTGGGTCAAGCCCCCTTAATCCAAGAATTTTTTCCGTTAATGGGACCAAGATCTATTTGAGGGATAGGTTTTGGCGTCTATTGAAGAAGGAAATCCAGGAGTGGGTTGAATGAAAAGAGTGAGAATTTGTAGTTCAGGAAAACAAAAACTCACAATTGTTGACTGAAGCCTAGTTGCATAAGTATCTTTATACACAACATCACGAAATATTTTTTGGTTCATTTCACATTGAAATGTATGAGTGGGTATCAAAGTTGACCAAGCATAAGACTTGTTTTAAAGGACATGAACCTAAGGAATGGAATCTTGAATTGATACAATGACTTAAGAACATCAATAACAGGATCTCAAGAGCTGTTGATTTCTGGATTAATAACATTTTGGGAGGATTTATCACTGAATTTGCAATAGAAATGACTATATCTTACAAAGAAGATGAGAAAAGATTTTTCAAGGGTACGCGAGGTAAGTACTTGAACTCTTTGAAGATGTGGATTAAAATTATTTTGTGTGAAAAAGGGATTTTAGGAATGCAGTCAGATTAATGTTTGGGCGAAGATGGAATAAGTCTGAACTAGGACCAGGATCTACGCGAAGTGGGAAGCGATATAGAGTAGAGAAAAAACCAAAGAAATTTATTGAGATTAACTATAATCCCTTGTTAGGTGGATCTGAGAGTGAAGAAGAAGGAAGTAATCCCACAACTGCGAGGCATTCCCCCTCCCATCTTGAAGGTGCGTCAAAGTTAGGAGCTGAGAAAAATCAGGGCATCTTCGGGACTCAAGTATGGCAATATGAGGCCCTCCAACTTTCACAGGTAGTGGATGGAAGGATCAAGTAGTTAAAGGGAGAAAGAAATACTAAAGAGGTTTTCTAGTACAACTACAGAGGCATTCTTGGAGGAGGTGTGCTGAGAGGAGAAATAAGTAGCATAAATAGTCCAACAGTAAAATGCAGTCTACAATGGTATTGCAGAGAAGATCAAAGGCATCGTATCTAAGTGATTCAGGATGAGTCGCATGTGAGTGTTGGGGACCTGTTGGGTGCAACCCAACTTGGTCTATTTTTGGTCAAAGACTCAGCATTTTGAGGAGTGGAGCACACAGAGCCCACGAAGTTATATTTACTACATGATGTTTAAGGGATTCTGGGGCAGGTTAAAGCCCCTCATTTTGTAATGAGTATTGGGTGTTAGTTCATTGTTTTGTCAGATCCATGGTATGTGGACCATGGTCTTGTAGTAATAAAATCTGTATAAGGAGATGTAATAATTTGTCGAGAGTAGAGAAGTCATAGATGAATCATTGATATTTTCTATCTTTAGTATGTGTTTTTGGGCTTGAAGGGAAGGCTCCGCAGTTGAGTGTGCAGAGGCCTTGAAGAGTCTGTAGCTGAGTCCGTAGACCAATTGTAGTTGAGTGCGTAGGTTGAAGAAGTGTATGTATTAAAATATCCATCTTAATAAAGAAGAAGAAGGTTTGGTGAAGTCTTGTGTATCTATGTTCATTATTTGTGTTTATACATATTGCTATGCATGCTTTTTACTGAATTATGTGAAATAATACTTGTTATAATATTCTCTGATATGTCTATGTGATAAGTGAAAATCTGTGAAGTAAATCATCAATGCAAAGTTATTTATGTATGCAAAGTTGTAGATAGGTGTAAAACATAAGTTAACACACGGATTTCACAATGCACATATCTTTTTTTTGTAAGCTATGGTATTACCACTTCTATTTATATACAATAATAATAAAAACTATACAAAACCTGTGACCTCAACCTGCCCCGAAGGGAAATCAGGTCTGTTGGTCACTCATAGTATCATAGTTTGGAAATGTTTTCTTGTCAGACTTAACAGAACGTACCAGGAACCAAAAACAAGCTCTATCTATGTACTTATTTCCTATATCTGGACTTCGTCCCATAATATAACTTCCTTACAGATTGATTTTCTAGAGTCTATCACAAAAATTCATAAAAGTAGCAAAATAGATAGTTAATCTACCCAGATTTCTTGCTTTCCTTCTTCCTCACGCTTCGCCATGGCCAAATCCTTCAGTAAGACCCGGACTTCCTCGATTTTGTTATCCTGGTTCCGCATCATAAGTTGCAGGTTATTCATTTCCTTTGTCATATCTGGAATTCCATGGGCAATCTCTGCCATCTGAACAACAACCTGCTCCATTGCTCTGGCTAGCAGGTGCTTCATTACCCAGTACATGTGAAGGGACCATTTGTGCAGGGTCAGGCGGCCGCACGTATTTCTCGGGTCCAGAAGCAGAGTAATCCATTCTTCCATTTCAGGGTCCGATGGTTCCTCTAGAACACTGAACTCCATTGCATCGATCATCCTCCTAATATCGCTATCAATCCCTTGAATATACGCCTTCTCCGCGTCCTTTGCTGCCTGGTCCATGGAGCATCTTCCTTTCTTCTATTGACTCCTAGCCTGAGACTCCGGTTCAGATTGGGGTACTTGCCACAGTCGACCTCACCCTCTGCTTCTCCTCCGGTTCCCTCGCTTCGCCAGTCTGCCCCTGCTACTCTGCCCAACTTCAAATGTCTCTCTTATTTGGCCTTTCCCCTTCCCAATCTCCGGTTCGTCCTCTTCAGGACTGTCGTCTTCCACCTTAATTTGTTCATGCTCTCCCCTAATATTCCTCCTACCTCCCTCCTGCACATGCCGCTCCTTCCTTCCTCCTTCCGCCATGTTGATCGACTGGCGACGAAAACTGGGTCTCCCGTTTCTCTACCACCTTACCCTACTCCTCGCCACCTTCCCAGACTTCAAATTGTCTGTCAATGGCTCTACTCTCGTCCTTAAATGATGTTCGCCACCTAACCTCTGATGCGGCATATAGTCGCTGCCGATTCCTTCTCCAGTCTTCCTCATTATACCGCCTACCCTTTGCCTTGGATTGCAGTCTTCCCTGCTCGCCATCGCATCCTTCCGCATGATGGTCTCCCAGAGTAATGACGCGTGTTGGTCCGGATAACCCTTCACCGTTTTCTCCTGTACGTATGTCTCCACCCCGATCGGGGAGTCACAATGCACATATCACTCTGGCTGCAGAAACCTATTTCTGCAACCTCTCAAAACTGCTTTAGGTTAGACTGCAATATGTTTGTAGGTCATTGCTAGAGGGGCTAGTGGTTGAGGGTTTTTTTGGTGCGCAGTACACTCTAAACCTAGGTTAAGCCCCCTTAGGCCAACAAATGTTTTTGTTGCCAAGACCGAGATCTATTTGAGGGATCTATTTTGGCGTCCGTCGAAGAAGGAAATGTAGGAGTGGGTTGAATAAAAAGAATGAGAATTTTCAGTTTAGGAAAAAAAACCATGATTGTCGACTGAAGCCTGGTTGTAGAAGTATCTATATATAAAACAACATGAAATCTTCTTTGGTTCGTTTCATGTTGAACTGTATAAGTGGGTATCAAATTTGACCGAGCATAAGACTTGTTTTAAAGGAGACAAACCTAAGGAGTGGAATCCTGAATTGATACATCGACTCAAGAACATCAATAACATGATCTCAAGAGCTATTTATTTCTAGATCGATAAAATTTTGGGAGGATTTATCACTAAATTTGCAATAGACATGACTGTATCTTACAACAAAGATGAGCGAATATTTTTCAAGGGTCCATGAGGTAAGTACCTGAACTCTTTGAAGCTGTGGATTAAAATGATTTTGTGTGAAAAAGGGATTTTACAAATGCAGTTAGATTAATGTTTGGGCGAAGAGGAAATAAGTCTGAATCAAGACCAAGATATACATGAATTGGGAAACGATATAGAGTAGGGGATGAACTGAAGAACTTTATTGAGACTGACCATAGCCCCTTGTTAGGTGGATCTAAGAGTGAAGAAGAAGGAAGTAATCCCAAAACCCCGAGGCATTTTCCCTCCCATCTTGAAGGTGCATCAAAGTTAGGAGTTGAGAAATCAGGGTGTCTTCAGGACTCAACTGTGGTAGTATGAGGCCCTCCAACTTTTGTAGGTAGTGGATGGAAGGCTCAAGTAGTTAAAGGAAAGGGAGAAAGAAATACTGCAGAAGACTGCTGTTCGAACTACATAAGCATTGTTGGAGGAGGTGCGTCAAGAGGAGAAACAAGTAGAAAAATTAGTCCAACAGTACAACGCAGTCTACAATGGTATTGTAGCAAAGATCAAGGGCATCATAGCTAAGTGATTCAGGATGAGTCACATGTGAGTGTTGGGGGCCTATTGGGTGCAACCCAACTTAGTCTAATTTTGGTCAAAGACTCCTCATTTTGAGGAGTAGAGAGTGCGAAGTTATATTTTTCACACGATGTTTAAGGGATTTTGGGGTGGGTCAAAGCCCCTCATTTTGTAACAAGTATTGGGTGTTAGTTCATTGTTTTATTGGATCCATGGTATGTAGACAATGGTATTGTAGCAATAAAATCTATATAAGGAGATGTAATACTTTGTTGAGAGTAGAGAAGTCATAGATGAATCATTGATATTTTCTGTCTTTGGTTTGTACTTTTGGGCCTGAAGGGAAGGCTCCACAGTTAAGTGCGCGAAGGCCTTGAAGAGTCTGTAGCTGAGTGCGCAGACCACCTATAGCTAGGTGTGTAGGTCGAAGAAGTGTATGTATTAAAATATCCATCTTAATAAAGAAGAATAAAATTTGATGAAGTCTTGTGTATCTATGTTCATTATCTGTGTTTATACATACTGCTATGCATGATTTTTACTAAATTATGTGAAAGAATACATGATATACTATTCCCTATTATGTTTATGTGATAAATGAAAATATGTGAAGTAAATCATCATTGCAAATTTATTTATGTCTGTGAAGTTGTAGATAGGTCCAAAACATAAGTAAACACAGGTATGCCACAATGCACATATCCCTATGGCTATAGAAACCTAGTTCTACAACATCCCATAACCGTTTTGGGTGAGACTACGATATTCTTGTAGGTTGTTGTGGGAAGGGCTAATGGTTGAGGGTTTTGTTGGTGCGCAGTACACTCTCAACTTAAGTCAAGCCCCCTTAAGCCAACAATTACATTCTCCAACAGTAAATAATCATTACATGATGTTAGTTAATGGTAAACAATATAATGATACACCATTGTTTAACCGATTGCAAGGCAAGAGATTTAGAATAAGGATATGTAAATATAAATGTATTTTTAAGAACAATAGTAAGTCAAAGCATGATGGTATGAAATGGTCATAAATATGATAATAAAAAAATAGATGCACTCATGAACTTAGGTTCAATTCTCATATAAAAAACTAAGGGTATATGGAAACAATTTACCCAAACTTTTATGTACCATAATGTGAATAAAAAGATCAGTAAAGGAATATTAGCAATTCATATAGTTTAAAGAGTATCATTTATTATAAGAAGAATTTCGATGTAAATCACATATAGAAAGACCTTTGTTGACGCGTTTCGAACCAACTAGTGTGGTTCATTGTCAGGACAAGTTGACGAAACAGATCCAGTCTAGCATGTTAAATAGTCTGAGCAGAGACTCCAACGGCTAAAAAATTAACGACTAATTTTTGACTTTAGGACCCAGGTCAAATTTTCATTTATTAATTTAATTTTATTTCTTATTCTTATTATTATTCTTTATTATTTTTATTTTATGGACCCAAGTTAAATTAGGTAAAAAATAAATAAATTAATGGTTAGTTAAGTTTTTTAAAATAATTCCCTAATTTATTTAAATATTATTATATATATATATATATATATATATATATATAGAGAATATATATAGATATATATATAGAGATATATTATATATATTATATATATATATATATATATATATATATATATATATTTATATATATATTAATATATTAATTAAAATAATAATATTAGATTGTTTAAGAAAAAGTTAGGATTAAAAAATTATATAAATAAATACCATACTTTTAATGTTTAGTTTAAAAAGTTAAATATAAAAATGAGGTAATAAAAAAAACCAATGATTAGAACAAGAAACCCTTTATAGAAGGAAAAACAATACCTTGGTGAAGTCAAGTGGCATGCTTGTTGTTAATGCACCAAAATATCTCTATGTAAAATTCTAATTAGAGAGGTGTAGATTTAGTTAGAAGCAAGATATAGTATTAAGAAGAAAGACACCATACTCATGAGACTTGTATAGAAAAATATACACTTTTACAAAAATTGATCACTGAGAATGATTGTAAAGTAGCATTTTATGTCAAACAATAGTTATAAAAATAAAGGTGTATGAAAACTAGTAACTATGCTTACCTTAATTTTTTTTAAGTGTGTTTAATGAGATTCATTACACACTTAAAGCCCAAAAGGGATAGTTTTTTTTGGGAGGGTTACCGATTAGGTAGTGACTAAAAATTTTGATAATACTAAACCATAAAGCCCTTTATGGAACACAACCGAAACCTTGAAACACTTCGTTGGATTTATGAATATCCCTGGTTGGCCTTGGTATGGGCCTATAATTGTTGTCACTCCTTACTCCCATCCAACATCAATTGGAAATAAACCTTATAAATATATCCTCTCCCTTTGGCCATGCATTTAATGTGATATAGGTGAATATTAGAGGTCACCCACCTCTTCCATTAAGTCACTGGTTCTTTATCTTCTTGGCAATTTTCCTATGGTCTTTAGGTCCCAAACTTTTGGGGTCATTTTGAGGCCTTAAATGATGTTTTTTGGCCATTCGAGGGTTGTTCCAAGGGGTTCCCTTTGCATTATTTATCCCCAACAAAAAAAATGTAATCCTTGGACAATTATTTCTATTGATTCAATGATTCTCTATCTTCTTGGAAAACTTTCTATCCTTTTTTGGGTCCTAAACTTTCATAGTCATATTGAGGCCTTGAATAATGTTTTTTGGCCATTCAAGGGGAACAAGGTTGCCATTGCATTCAATGGCCCAACCAAAATTTGTAATCCTTGGATAGTTCTATCCAACAAGCTAAATTACACCCAAAAAATAGATTATATGCAAAAGCTGCACCCTTGGGAAGTTGATGTACCAAATAACTAACTAGAGGCCCACAAACCTTTTGGCACTTCATCTTATCGGGTTAGAGTTTTGGACCCTTTGGGTTCTTTCTTATGTTATAATTCCATTTTTGGCCTATTTTATTAGCTTTTGTGAATGAGCAAAGGTGTGATCTCTCTCTCTCTATCTCTCTCTCTCTCTCTCTCTCTCTCTCTAGAGATAAGCTACCACCATTCTAGCTAGTTTGTGATCTATAATATTCTACTATATTATTTATTAATAGAAGTTTGGATTTCATTATATAATGACATTCTATATTATATATGTGTGTCTATGTGCATGTTTTCGATTTCCTTTCCTACCTTTCATTTTGTTCCTTGTACATCTTATATTATCACAAGAGGGACCTTTATTCTATGCCATATTCTCTTGCAAACCCAAGTGCAAACATGAATGTGGATATGGAAATAACCTAAATACACATACCATGACTAGTGTGCCATCTATAGGGCACTCCCTAATTTCTCTAAACGTTTAGAATGTAACTGTAAATGCCTACATAGAGCATGTAAATTTGTAGTAGAAAACTGAGAGAGTTGACTTAGTAGCTAACCCCCATCAAGAGCTTCATAGGTGATGTGGTTTGAAAAATTCCATTTTGTTCCTTTAGCTATATTTGAAGAAAATTTTTCTAAAGAACCAAAGTAAAATGATAGTGAATGTGATCCCACGATGATAAATGTTGAGCCCAAAATTAAAGGATGCAGGCCTCCTCCTCCAAAGGACAAAGACTTTCCTCTTGACACAAGCTTAATTCCTAGCATGATCAACCTGTTAGTGTCAGTGTCTTCACACTTCCATCAGTGATCAAATTGCTCTTTTGCATGCATATTAGGTGTCTCATCCGAGAAGCTTCATTCCATTAGGTCATGGATCATCTGATGGTAGTGGTTTCATGTCAATTTTCCTCATGACATTCACTTTCTGACATGTTCACACATTTTTTTTAGTCATTTACTGTCATCCTGTTTCATTTCATTTTCAAAACATCAGTCTATCAGATTTCAAGGAAAAAGGGTAAAGCATCCACAACTAAATAACAGAACTTTATAAAGTGGGTTTTGATTAATGAAAAATCAAAAAAGTAAAAGCTATAAAAAGGTCATCCATGTGTTATCTCACTTCATTGTTGAATTTGTAAGTGATAAGGAGAGCAAAAAACACGATTTTGAGTGTTATTGGGATAAGGGAAGAAATTATAGCAGTTTGTGGAAAAACAGAAGGCGCTATGCACCTAGCAGCTGGTGCTGCACATACAAAGAGCGCTACGCACTTGTAGAGTTCTCACAGTTGAAGATTGAATGGGCGTTGTGCACTTGAGAGGAAGTGTTGTGCACCTGTCCACTGAGCTTCAAAACGACTCAAGTCACCCTAATTCACTTCAAATTCCTCAATTGGCCTCTCATCAAGTAAGTAAATCTTCCCACCTAGTTTAGCAAGGGTTTTTCATTAATTATGGTGATTTTCATATCTCAAAAAACTCAACCCTAGCTATCCTCCAAACTGTCTCATATATTTGCAAAGGGTACTAGTTTTTTGCTGTTTCTATTCCCTTAATCTATTTTCCATAAACCCTAACCCTCCACATATAAACCCTTCTACATACTATTCCTAGAGCCCCATATCCTATTCCCAAACCCTAACTCCCACATCCTATTCCTTCACTACATTCACTTCTTTATCAAACCCATCATTCCACATTCATAATAACATCCACTCCCCTCATTTCCCAAAAGAAAACCTCCCTCCTAGCATTCACTTCCTTATACACACTACTTACCTCATATTTCAAAATCTCTTCATACTCATCTGCTTTCACTTCAAATTCATAAGCATGGAGACAGATTCAGATTATGAGAGGGAGGAGGAAACTCTTAGTGATTCTTCCAGAGAAGCTCATGTACCAAGAAAGCCACACAAAGGAGGAAAGATCATTTGGGAGGAGCCCACTAATCTTATAGAATTACTTTCTTTCCCTCTTGCTATAACTTTCTTTAAACACCAGCCTTGTTATCAGTTTTGTGAAATGGTAGAGAGGGTGAAATTTCATCATGAGCTTGCTAGGTTGTTTGTTATGCATCTCCACAATGGCTAGGTGAACCTTGCTGGTGTCTCTTTCACCTTGACACTTGACACCATCTCAGCAGCAACATGCATCCCTAATGTAGGTGAATAATGGAATAAGGGGCAACATGTGGGCCCAGAACATTATGAGCCTTACATTATGGCTGGATATCACAGGCAAATCAATAGGGTTTTTCCTTTCAAATACTTGCATAACACTTATGTTCATCTCATGAAACTCATCATCAAGTATTTGACCTGTGAAGGAAGTTTTTCCCACCTATATACATATCATGTCAGATTGTTGATACATTTCACAAGAGTGAGGATGATGAACCTCCCATACTTTATATGTAGGAATATTGAGAAGATGGCTCTCTATGTGCAAAAGAAACCTTTTCCTCAACAATTCAACAAAATTTACCACTTCTCGCTGATTACAATTGTTGTTTTTCATCAGCTAAGCTTGTTGAACATACCATGGGATACCTTTATTGCCCATGAGATTTTCAAAGGCCCTCAGGTGATTCCATTAGTGCCTTAAGAGGAAGGAGGAACATCAGAACAACCAGGTGTTCATGAGACTGAAACTACAGGTGTGCCAGTGTTTTTCACCGAGAGAGGCACCAGGAGGATTTTTTCTACTGCCACGTGAGTACTATCTCCACCAAGGGTGGAAGGGGTCTCGTTTTCTTCACCAGAGCATAGGCAAATGTTATCTTCACTGGGGGTGAAAGGGGCTTTGCCTTCTTCTCCAGCTATACAGGTTGGCAAACAATTAAAGAGAAAA
The DNA here is from genome assembly GCA_000404065.3 of Pinus taeda. NCBI lineage: Eukaryota > Viridiplantae > Streptophyta > Pinopsida > Pinales > Pinaceae > Pinus > Pinus taeda. The sequence continues at coordinate 43,788 of APFE030854520.1, read as the reverse complement.
TACAAAGGGAAACAAAAGATGCATGAGTAGGTCCTTCTTGAAGGGCAAGATAGGGATTTTGTTTTGATTGAGGAGGATGTCACTGATTTGGGCTCTCAAAGCTCAAGACTCAAAGACATGATTATCAAAGAGAAGGAGGCTGAAATACAAGCCTTATCACTCGATTTTGAGAGGGCCAAATGGATCATCAATTTTCTTGAGTAGGAAAACAAACAATTGACAGAGAAGCAAGCTATTATGGAACTACAAATGATTAGGGAAAATAGGTAAATGGCAAAGAAGAGAAAGATCAAGATGACCTCCCTTGAGCAAGAAATTGAGGATGACTGAGAATCATGGTTGGAGAGGGCGAACATTCACCTGGAAAAGATGCTTGAGAAAGCCAACAAAGAGAAGAAAATGTTGCGCCATATGGCCTATCACTACCTAACTCAGAGCAAAATTTGCAAAATAAGAGTGAAGAAGCTAAAGGCCAAGCTAAAAAGAGCTTTGAGGAGCAGAAAAAAGCAAGATAAACTCAAGATCGTGGCTAAAGAATCATTGGATCATCAAAGCACTTAACAAGGGTCAATCATGCCAAATTTCAAGAAAATTGGAGAATTTTTCGTCAATTCTAAAATTTTTAATGTAAAAACATGTTTTTTTCAGCAGGTGTGCTGCGCTTTTGTCAGAGGCATCCATTTGCAAAAATGTTTATATTTTTGGAATCAGGATGGAAAAATATGGAAGCTCATAAATGGATGATAATTTTGGACAAGTTATAGGTCTCCAAAAGGGCAAAAAAACACCCAACAAGTGCCCTCTTTGCCACTTTGTTTCCACACAGGAAGCAGTCTTGGGAGAATCGATTTTGGGAGGGGAAAATGGACTCCAAATTGAAATATTCAAGTTGTTACAAAAAGAAGACTTCCCAAGCTTTCCAATGAGCTATCCTGCACTTGATTTGGACTCCGGGAAGCCTTCCAAAATTGGCCTTGAAAAAGTATTGTGCATAGGATCAGTGGCACTGCGCATAGGATGAATTTTGCCAGTTTTGCCTGATTTTCTAGATTTCGCCTAGTTTTCTCTACAATTGACTTTTTCTTGCTCTCTTAGTAAAATTAGCATGGTTAATGATGTAACATGATGTAATTATGGATTTAAAACACTTAATAGGGTAGATACATAAAGTCAAAGGTGGTTTTGAACTGAATGAATTGGTTTCCTTGGTTTTAGATGCATGTTGTTCCACTACCTATTTTCTTGTTCCTAGTTTAGATGTTGTTGAAATAGCTCCTTGACTCATGGATTCGACCCTTGATTGCTAGCATAGGTGGTTTGATGCATATATTATGTAATTTCTTAGTCATTTGTAAAGGTTCGACTCTTGTGGATGCTTTGAGCTTCAACTGTAGTTTGGCAAGGAAATGAACTAGGGTTTTGTAGCATTTTGTGGGATTCTTGTGGTAATGTGTCTTGGCATTGTTTCTTGCTTTGTTATTTAGTTTATCTTATGTGTATATGTGCCAAAATCTACTTCTTTCTTCATACTAAATGAATCAAGATAAATAGGTGGAATCCATTGATATTCAGTGCTCTGCCTTGGGGATACATTTAGTTTTTAATGTTTTCTATTGTTTGAGGAGGACTCATGAACTTTGCATGCCCTCCCCAACTCATCACTAGTATTAGACTTACCATCACACTTAATTCAAAGTTCCAAAACACCTACCTACCTCACCCCACAGAACATCCTGCAAATCTGAGTTGATTTCCCGGACCCAAAGCTGCCTTCTTCATTTAATCCAGCTACCAACTATCAAAATCAATCAAAATCCTCTGACCTAATATACTTAGCCTAAAATCAACATTTCATTTCAGTCATCTCAAGCCCTAGTTGCCATATTCTAATTGAGATTGACAAGGAGAGAGCTCTCTCCTATGGTTTGATGTTACACTAGACTTGCCTTCCTTCAGCCTGAGGTCAATCTAGGCACTAACAAACCCATTCACTTTGGTTAGATGGCCTTGATTTCAATGTGTTTCTTTTTCTTATTATTTAAATGTTATGGTACTCTGAGACTCTTTAATTTTGATGACTCTACATGTATTTTGATTGTATAAGTTGTTTGCCTTGTGCACTATCTTGTAGTGGTTGTTGTCCAACCCTTTTTTGTAAAATGCAATTGTATTTTATGTACTCTAATACACATATGAAGCATTTTTAATAAAAAGGAAGAACAGGGAAATAAAGGAGCCACATGATTCTTATTATTGAATCTATTATGTATCCTTTTATTATTATATAAGATAACATGATCTTGTATTATCCTTGTTGTCTTCAAACTATATACTGTTCAATAAGTTGTTGATCTCTTATTACTTCCATAATTAACCATAAATTTGTATGATAAACTCTAGTGTTTAATATCTTTGCACTTTTTTTATGTTATTATTATATGTACTAACAATTTACAATATGTGTAAATTGGTACTCTCCTCGGAATCCTTCCACTATTTGCTGAAACTTGGCCTCCTTTTTACCAAGTGACAAAACTTGTGATAAAGCTTGTTTTAACAAGGACAAGAAACTCTATAAATTTGTGATATAAAGTTATTGATGGCTAGTAGGAACTCAACAATATTCGTTTCTTTTCTTACAATAATCCATGGTAAGTGTCCCCATGAAAAAATTGTGATTTTTTTATCATTTGAGAATTTCACACATGCTTTTGAAAAATTTATTTGATATTTGTAGGATTTATTCTTTATTATTCTATTCATATAAGTTGTACTACTAGGTTGAGAAATTTATTCAAAAGTAGAGTAGTGTACCATAAAATTCCAATATAATTTTTCCATCCTAATAAACCTTGTAATTCCCTTTGATTTTTTGGTGTAACACCATCCTAAAGTACAATGAACTACAAGTAACATCTTGTTATGGTCCTACCTAACTCCCCTAGTTAGTATAATGAGTTGTTAATTAATGTCTTGGGGCCATATTTATTAAATAAAGCCCATGAAGTAGTAGAGTGTGAAATCAATAAGTGTAATTGGATTTATTAAATATGATCCCATGTTTACTAGTTCAAGCTTCATAATTTGAGGTTCATTATTTTGTTGGGGTTTTTAATAAGTTAAACACTATATATAGTAGTATAAGCCATGCGATTGGTTAGCAAGTGAATATTATTGCATCTGGACTTCTATTAATATAGAGGTTTTTCCTTTGAAGAGGCAAGTGAACATTGGTATTAGTTTTGAATATCCATAAAAGTTTACTTACAATTTCAATTTCAAGTTTTGTTTATTCTCTTTTCATAGCCATATTTATGTCCATTTATTTTTTACTATTTTATTTTGGCCAACAAGTATTGCTATAAGTGGTACCCGAGCATTTTCCTATGCTAGCACACTCTCAAATTTCAGAATTTTTTATTACTATAGAATAAAGACATATTTTGGAATCTACAACATAGATATTTGTAGTTCAATTGGTAAACCTAAGGTTGGGAGAGAAAACATGTATAAAATAGAAGTGGCATCACCTGATTGACACCCTTGTAACAATTGTTTCTATTCCTTCAAGTAGTACTCTATTAAACAACACTTGTATACTAATTTGTATTCTATATACCCGTGAGTATATCAAAAGATCCCTAAGTGTGCTTAAAGCTAGCCTTACATAATACCATATGTCATCCTATTGTTATAGGAAACTAAGAATAACACTTGGGAGATCACTATCACATATAAGGGAATTGGATAATATAACTACAAATATGGTTCATCCTCCTTAGTTAGTGTCATGAAATATTTAGATAATATTGTTGTTGGAAACCCTTGATTGTATTGAAGATCTATATCACTTAGTACTCCTTTTTCTTAGGATCCTACAAACCTTGGATTTTGTGCCATGTGCAACAAAATTCCTACATAGTTTATTATTCCATGAATTTGGGAATTCCATTAGTGTAGTGACTCTTAGAAAAAGGTAATGTTCCCACTTGATTAAATCAAAAAAGAAGTATTAAGCCTACTAATAACATTGTAGGAGACCTAGCTCAAAAATATTCCTTGAGTGGAACTAAACATTGTGGTGTAACTCTTTACAATTGTTTTGTGGACCCACTAGTATAGTTTCTTGTGAACCATCTCCTCAAATTCCTCCCAGTATAGTGATCATGTTGTCCCATTAGCATAGTTTCTTGTGACCCATATCCATAGATTCTTCCATGGGATAATCAATTGTGTTGGGATATATATCAAATAACATCTATAGTGGTTCCTATGGCCCCTAAATACACATCTGGAACATGCTAACCATGGAAAAAGTAATGCAAATGGTTCAATCCCTCCCCTCGTTAGTCAATATTGTCACCCACTCATTTAATACATCAAAGAACAACATTAGGTCAAGGCTCTCATAAGGTAAGCACATTAATGGGGAACAAGGTTGCGTTAATGACCACTCTTTCGATTATTTCCACAATGTAATGCCACACTTCCCTAAATTTCATTTAAATAGTTTGATGGCTTGGATCCTATAGGCTGGATTCACCAAATGGAACACTATTTTTCTCTTCATGCTATAATATTTTACCTATTGAAACTCTATATAATGTCTTATATTTGTACATTGAATGTTGGTAGTGGTGGCCTTGGCTTAAGAAATATTCTAGCAATGGATGAAATGGAGGGAGTTTGACTAGTGGGGGAAATAATCAAACTTGGCCTTTATGCTCTATTAGTTAGTCACAAATCAACCTATATAGTTGTTTCCTATAGTAGGTCGTAGGATGTACCCTACCAACCTGTAGTGAAGCTAAATTAAAAAATAATAGAGAGTGAAGTGGTCCTTCACTTTGCCTCCAACATCACCAAATTGCAATCCATTTACTTAAGTCTCCTTGATTAATAACCATACCCATCAATATATGTATTTTATCCATTTGAAGAGCTGACTTATGTTGTTTACATAGTTCATGAACCATTAGATGCAAAAACAAAGGTAAATGCAATTAGTTACCCAACAAAAAAAGTTGGAATTATGTTAGGTGCAGTAGCAGAAGCAATATGTGAAAACCCTATTTGTTCTCTTTGTACAAGATAATTTTTTGTGGATCATCCTATCATAAGAAGGCATGATGAAATAATACATTGATTACTTTGAGTGTTTGGTTAGGACATAAAATTTAAATAATGAATTATTTAAGCTATGATTAATAAGTGGTCTTAAGGATGTCAAAGGATCTCACAATTTGTTTCCTTACCTGCATGGGTTCAAGTCTCTAGATACATGTTGTATCTAGCCCATTAGTGGCATTAATGAAAATTTGTATCTAGTATAATAGTGGAAATTGATCTATTGAAGTTACTGATTCTCCATAAAGTCTCATTACTATTAAATGAAAAAGTAAGTGGTCTTAAGGAGGAAAAAAAAACCCAAGTGGAGATTAACCACTCTACTACCTAATTAGAGGCCATTGAAATCACTCTTCACACCCAATTTGTATCATATGCACAATCTAAATGCGTCAGGTTTGCTCCTTGCCTAGGTCCAAATGTGATGGCTCCTTAGAAGCCTATGCCACTCCTTAAGGTCCTGTTGTCGAGGTTAAATTTAATTAGGTAATTAATAAGCCTTATCCTCAATTAAAAGCCCCAATTAGGCTTTATTTTTTTTCAATAGGGAATGTGTTTGACTGATGGTCCGACAACCTTTAAATGATTTTGAGTAGTTTTAATAGTTGTGACCCAATTCATCATTTAGGTAATTTTTGGGATGTACTAAATGAAATGGAATGAATATAATATGTAAATAAAATAATGATTAATAGAATAAAATAAAAAGAACAATGAGGTAAACATAACAACAAATATATTACTAATCTATATCTTTAGTAAATGCTACTAATAAAATAAAAACAAAAATTCAAATAACCAATTGTATCACAAAGAAGCTTGAAAATATACCATCGATTAAAATGCAATGCTTATGGTTATTGACAAACGATTTGTGAGACAAAAAATATAACACAAACTACTCATACATGAGAAATGCCTACATTATAAAAGAAAATGATTACACCATTCCAAAACTCATTAGACTATCATAAATACTTTTGTAAATAATAAGTTTCAAGATTAAAGTCTATCTCCAAATAGCTTGGATAGTGACAACTTCTCATTCATTATTTTTTGAATCAATTTATAAATTTTTTAAAGCAAAAATTCCCTATGCCTATAAAATCTATCTTATTTATACAGATAGAATAAGGAGGAAAAATCATAGGCTTGATACACCTAGATAACAATTAATTTCCCCTCCTTATTTGTTGGTTTTGTCTTTTCCATGATACTGGAGTCTAGGATATAATCTTAAATCACTGATGGTACCAATCCAAGCATAACAACAAGACTACTTACCACAATGGAATAATATATAACAACAAATCTACTAGTGCACAAATATAGACAACTTTTTACAATTTTTACAATAACCCAACTTCATTATATTATAAAACTAATAATACAACTATCTAGGGCTCTCGTACTAAGGATAATGGCCCTCATACATCCACTGATACAAAGATATACTACTAGGGTTTGGTGTCAGTTACTTTGACAACAAATCTACGCTGAATAAGATACACTGGCTATTAGAAATTATATAACAGAGAAATGCAACACGTAAAATATTGTAGAAAAGTAAACATAGAAATGCATAAAAAAAGATAGACACAGATATATGTTGTTCACCCAATTTGGGCTACATCCACATAGAAACAACTAGACCTTCCTTTTATATTGTCTAGCAAAATCAAGAGATACTACCTACATCAGACCCGCTGTAATTTCCTTTTCGCTCTCACATAATCTCCTCTCTCTTTCTCGCTTAGAATATGAATCCACATCCACAATACAATTCTCTCCTATAAACCGAGGGGTTTCCTTCTAGGGAAAAAATCTTAAATTAAACATAACTTCTACCATCAGATCATCAGCCTAATGAACGACCTATATTGACTACGAAAATACTATATTTTACAAGGAAAATTTTCATCTATTTTTAGCTTCAGGGGCGCTTCCCTCGAACCCTACCAAGTGGGGGGGGGGGGGGGGGAATCCAAACATGTAGCGAACCCCCCTTGGAACCCCTAGGTAGCAATAGTGGGGGGCCAAGCCCCCCCATAGCCCCATCGAGGATTTTGATCCAAATATGACCAAAAGAATACCTATGAATCATGAAGATATTTAGGCTCCACATCCAACAATCTCCCACTTGGAGGCTAATTAGATCAATGCCATCACTACTTCACTTGTTGGACAATGATTCCACTTTGGACCTGACTCTTTCTCATCTTCATCATCATTCTTGAAGGCAATTGAAACTGAGCAATATCTCAATTTCTCACTGGTTACATCCTTTGTCAACACATCTGAAGGATTCTGGCTAATGTGTATCTTTTTCAACTTCAGCTATCCATCATCCTAAACTGACCGTATGAAATGATACTTTATTTGTATATTTTTAGTCTTATAATGAAAGGATGAATTCTTTGTAATATGAATGGCACTCTAGATATCACTATAACCAGCTCATCTCCAGCTTCTTTCCCAACTCATCCATAAACCTTTGTAACCAAATTATTTCTTTAGTATCCTCTATAGCAACAACATACTCTGCTTCCATTGTTGAAAGTGCAACAATGTTTTGCAATTTTGAAACCCAATTGATCATTGTTCCACCTACAGTAAACACATATCCTATGGTGCTCCTCCTATTATCTCTGTCACCTGCCAAATATACATCAACATATCCATGTAGAGTAATGTTTAAACCTCTAAAACATAATTCTTGACTTCTAGTACCTCTCAAATACCTAAGAATCCACTTCACTGCCATCCAATGCTCCTTTCCCGTATTGTTCATATACCTGCTTACAACTCCCATTACATGCGCAATATCAGGTATTGTACAGATTGCATAAATTAATATTCTAACAACTGATGCATATGGAACTTTACACATATATTCCATCTCTTTCTGGGTCTTGAGACACATCTCCTTACATAGTTTGAAATGGCTAGCCACACGTGTACTGCCTAGTCTTTCATTCTGCATATTAAATCTTTCCAACACCTTTTCTATGTATTCACTTTGAGACACTGTTAATTTGTGATTTTTCCTATCCCTAGTTATTCTCATACCAAGGATTTCTTTTGCAGTAACCATATCCTTCATTGCAAATGAATTTTCCAATTTTCCTTTGAGCACATTTATTTTCTTCATGTTAGACCCAGCAACACACATGTCATCTACATACAATAATAATATAATATACCTACCATCATTTTTCCTTTTAAGATAAACACAATGGTCAGAGTGTCATCTAATATAACCTTGTTTAGACATAAACCTATCAAATTTTAGATACCACTGCCTTGGAGCATTTTTTAAGGCATACAAGGTCTTCTTCAATTTGCGCATAATTTCTCCTTCCCTTTGACCTCACACCCTTGTGGCTGTTGCATATATATTTCTTCCTCCAAATTCCCATGGAAAAAGGTTTTCTTTACATCTAACTGCTCAAGATTCAAATCTTCTGCTACCACTAGACTCAAAATAGTTTTGATTGATTTCCTTTTAACAATAGGAGAAAAAGTTTCATCAAAGCCTATACCTTTATTTTGTGCAAATCCCTTCACCACAAGTCTAGCCTTTTACCTTTGTTTACCTCCATATTCTTCCTTCAACCTGTAAATGCATTTATTTGTAATTTTGTTTTACCTGCAGGAAAATCGACTAAGTCCCATGTATGGTTATGCATAAAGGAGTCCATCTCTTCTTCCATGGCTTGCTCCCACTTCTTCCTAGTTTCTACCTTCATCGCTTCTTCATATCTTCCGGTTCACCAGAACCAGTCAACAATACATAATATAATGAACGAGAGTATCATTCAGGGGTTCTACTTATCCTGGTAGATCTTCTAAAACCAATTTTAGGTATTTGAGGTGCCTGTTGCTGTTGTGGTTGTTGTTGTTGTTGTGGTTGCTGATCATTTTGATTTTCAGGCACTTTTTTTTTTTTTTAATCTCATCAAGCACTGCGTATTCTTTGTTTTCCTTTTCTTATTTCTTTCTTTGCATCCGATCCTTATACAAGACGTTTTCATTGAATATGAAATCTCTTCTCTTAATGATTTTGTGATTTTTAGAATGAAATAAGCGATAACCAAAATCTTTTACACCATATCCAATAAAGGTACATTTCTTTGATTTTTCCTCAAGCTTTGTTCTATCTTCTTTATTGATGCGGACAATGGCTTCACAATCAAAAGTCATTAAGAATGAGTAGTTTATCTTTTTACCTGTCCATGCCTTCTCTGAAATACCACCATCCAAGGAAATTGAAGGCCCTCTATTTATTAGATAAGCAACAATATCTACAACATCTTCCCAAAATTATAAGGGAAATCCTTCATGCAATCTCATGCATGTTACATGCTCCATGATTGTCCTATTAATATTTTCTGACACACCATTTTCCCGTGGTGTTCTTGGAATTATCTTCTCTTTACGAATTCCATGCTTTGAACAATAGTTATCAAACTATTTGCTACATTATTCACCTCCATCATATAATCTGAGACACTTCAACTTATTTCCTGTCTCATTCTCAACCAAAGCTTTCCATTTCTTGAAAGTATTAAATACATCATATTTATTTTGAATACAATAAATCAAGGTTTTCCTAGTTGCATCATCAATAAAAGTAACATAATAGCTAGAGCCACCGAGAGATGATACCTTATCAGATCCCCATGCATATATATGCACAAGATCTATTTTTTCACTTTTCTTTTCCTTCCCAACTATGAGAAATCTGACTCTTCTCTTTTTTCCATAAACAAAATTTTCACAGAAATCCAAATCAATATGCTTCAAACCTGACAACAAATTTCTTGAGTGAAGAATCTGCATCCCTTTCTCCCTCATGTTCCTGAGCATATGATGCCACAATGCCATATATGTTCTTATGGAGGTTAAAACACTAATTGAATTAGAAATACCATTGCATAAATACAATGTATCAAACTTTTCTCATTTTTCTATTACCGGTTCTCCTTTAGTGGCCTTCCAGGTTTTGTCTGTGAATGTAGTTTCACAACCTTCACCACTTAAATACCCTCTTGAAATTACTTTTTTTTTAGAACTAGAACATGCCTTACCTCCTTCAATATCCATTGGTTTCTGTTTTGTTTCTTTATAAAAACCTTACCCATTCCAATGATTTTACATGGTTTTTCATTACCCAAATGAACCTATCCAAAATCTCCTTGAAAATAGTCATGAAAATCTTCCCTATGAGGTGTGGAATGGAAAGAAGCCTCGAATATACAACCCATACATCAATAATATTTTCTAATGAAAGAATCAAAGCATCTTGTAAGACATCACTTGTTATATTTGCTTCCTGATTGTTATCATGATGTGCATCTCCTTCTTCCCTTATGAGATTTGCAATCTTTATTTAGGTGTCCTTTCTTCCCATATTTCCAGCACACTATCCCTGATCTGGACTTAGATCTTCCTTTTCTTGATTTATTATGATTTCCTGGGATCCTTATTTTTCCATTTTTCTTCCCCTAGTATTTTCAGTCAAAGCATTACCTGATATCTCACTGAAGCTTTTTCATCACATTTCCTCACTAAGGATGGAACTGACAACATCATCAAACTTTAAAGTACTATATCTAGAGAAAGAGTTAGTAATAGCCATAACTAGGCCATTCCAACTTTATGGAAATGAGCACAAAAATAACAGATCCCTAATTTCATCATCAAAATTTAATTCTACAAAACTTAACTGACTGGTAATGTGTTAAATTCATGTAAATGATCAACAACAGATCCACCTTATGACATATTCATATTGAATATATGCTTCATAAGAAATACCTTATTTGAGGCTAAGGGTTTTTCATATAGTTTGGCCAATGATGTCATTATACCTTCTATTATTGTTTCCTTCAAAATATTGAAGGCTACTAATGCTGCCAGGCATAACCATATTGTTCCTAGTGATTTTTTGTCAAGAATCACCCATTATTCATCTGACATACTCATCAAATTCTTTGTTTTTCCACTCAATGGTAGGTAAGTATATTTCTGATACATATAATCTTCCATCTGCATCTTCCACAACTAGTAGTTTTGGCTATTAAATTTCTTGATCCTAAACCTACCATCTTTTGCCATTACTCCCACTCAAACTAGGAACCCTTCTCACATGCGAGTTTATCAGCCAAATACACTTTCGACTTTGATATCAGTTGTTAGAAATTATTTAATAAAGAAATGGAGCACATCAAAATATTGCAGAAAATTAAACATGGAAATGCATAAAACAAGGGAGACACAGATGTATGTGTTTCACCTAATCTGGGCTACATTCACAGAGAAACAAATAGTCCTTCCTTTTATATTATCCAACTAAATGAAGAGATATAACCTACAACAAATCCACTATAATTTCCTCTTCTCTCTCACACAGTCTCCTCTCTCTTTCTAGTTTAGAATAATAATCCACGCCTGTAATACATTTCCCTCCTATAAACTGAGTGGTTTCCTTCTAGGTAAAAAAAACCTAAAGTAAGCATAACTTCTACCATCATATAATTCGCCTAATGAACGACCTAGATTGACTACGAAATTACAATATTTTACAAGGCAATTTTTCATCTATTTTTAGCTTCGCGGGTGCTGCCCCCGATCCCCTGCCAAGGGGGGCTACAAACATACAACTCCTGACTAGATCCCCAAGGAAAAAATAGTGGGGGGAGAATCCCCCCACATCCCCCAGTCAAGGATTAGGATCTAAACGCAACTGAAACAAGACCTATGAATTAGGAAGATAATCAGGCTCCACACTCAACACTGATGATCTAGATGATGTAGCACACTCTCTCAACTCCTCCCAGTCATACCTTGAACACACCTACCCATTCCTTTGACTCTTAATCTACAACAAATCCATTTCCTATATAAATGAACCAATTCCATTAGGTCACTGAACTCGACTTCACCTACTCTCTAGCTGATCCTTCATCCTTCAATGCATCAACACATCGAGACTCCCATATGTTAGGTTCCTATACCAATAAGAGTCATAATTTTGAATGACTAAGGTTAAGCCTTGTAATATTGTACATACCTTTTCTTTCTACAAATGTTTTCCATATTAAAAAATTAAAAAATGTAAAGAGGGTATGTCCTAAAAGAATAATCGAAGGACGGAAATAATAAGAAAAGGTCAAAAAAATGAAAATATATGAACCCCAAAACAAAAGACCATGAAAGTGTGCAAGCCAAAATGCCACTACTATTTACTTTTATGCATTATAATGATTGTGTACAGCTTGTTATTCATGCCACAACCCATGGTAATCAAACTGTTTAATCTTGATTATACCATGCTTTGAATTTTATGTTCATATTTAGAGAATAAAAATCTGACCAAATAGTTTAATCTTGGCAGATCATTAGATAGGTAGAGAAAATAAAAGGAGCTAATCAGTTTAATCTAAGCCTTGGATGATATAAGGTTAGAATTATATAGTTTACTTCGTAAAAGAAAATGATTGATAAGAGTTTTCTAGCCTAAATGCACCCAAATAAAATGAAGAAAAAATGGTAAGGTGAGTAAATGGGTAAGTAGAATAAAGGTTGCAGAAATATCAAGTGATCACACAAAAGCACTTATGTCATGTTTTAAATGCATCTTTCAAATGTGTATAAGTAGTAAACAAAGTAAGGACAATGGTTTACAAATTGGTATATTTAACATCCCCTCAGCCATTTTACCCCTCTACTTACTAATTTCCCATAAATAAGTTCTAGTATTTTAAATCTTACAAGTCAAAGAGGCTCAGAGCATTTCTCTGACTTTTGGAGGGACTAGACCCTCAGCTTGATTACTTATAGACACAGGTGCTAGAATCCCCTCCATGAAAATTCATCTCCCTCCGTTTCCCATCATTAGTCTAAAAAACCCCTTTTCCTAAGGTTAAACTTCATTTACCTAGGAAAAGTAAAACCCCCCCTCCACAATTAAACATATTTCATCCAAAAACCCACAAAAGAATTTTATCCTAAGTATTGAATGTATGTAAATCACACACAAGTTACTTGTTACATTATGATTAAGGAATAATCACTCTGCTCATTTCATATTAATTTCTAATTTTATTGAACAATCCCCCCATATCCCTTTTCCGTATATTAACTAAATCCCTATGTAAATAACCCAACCCCTAGTTTAGTTATAAACTATACACTTTACCTTGTATCCCAGCAAACATTATTAATCCTGTCATTAACCTCACCCAATTCCCTAATCCCGTCATTAAGCCCTGCCCAATCACTTAACCTAGGGTTAATTCCTAAACTAATCCTAAACCTCTGTGATTAAAACCCCTGACCCCCCCGCCTCAACTCCCATTCATTTCCTCCACGCATCTTCTCTGCTCGATTACCATTTGATCATCGCCCCCCTCATCCAATGACCTACATCCATATCGGCTGACCTGAATTGCCAACCTTTACCCAACCAATAAGGTAGTTTTCCCTAACCCCCCGAATGCTACATGTCGTGCTCTAAAGCAGATCAGGTGACCCCTCCAAAAAACTGCCCGCACCATAAAAGCGGTGCGACGACCCCCCAATACCACTTAATTGAAAAAACCGCCTACTGTTCATTTGTAAATGAACCTGCCAAAAACAACCATTTTTCTATAAAAAGCTAAAAAGCCCTCTTTTCGTCCCTTTCACACATTTTCTCTGTAAAAATGTGAAAACCTTTGTGACTCCTGCAAATGCTGAATTGACCAACAGACCTCCAAATTCGTTCTAGAAGATGCTGCAGACAACCCAACTAACCTCCCAGTCTGTACCAAAACCGTACAAACCTATGAAGTTGCCGCGAACCATCAATTTGAAGCCAATTCACCCAATTCAAGGTATTTCACCACAGAATACCACTCCCTGTTCACATTTGGAAAAATAAGTCTGTTCAGTATTTTCACTAAGTCAGATTAATTGAAAATTACCTTAAATTTAAAAACACCTGTGACCAAAACCCTTTGAAATTTCCCAAGTTCCATTCAAACCCCCAGCGCCTAATTCAAATCCATAATAACTAAATATTGGTTGCCCCTGTTGCCATGGATGTCCAACATGTGACAACTCCACATTTGGACCTAGACCACCTTCCCTTGGTTGACAGGGACTTCCAAATAAAAGATACCAGTGCATCAGAGCTCCTGCTCAAAATTTATTGCTTCAGAAAAGACGACTACTTGAATCATTTAGATTACATTGGCCTGTGGGAGTCCAATTTACCTAGATATCCGTTCCCTCAAGTACATGTCTTCCCAGAAATTGTCCACATGTGCCATGCATGCTATGTACCTAGTCATAGAACTATCATGTCTCATGACCAGAAGTTTTTGTTTACCATCACTGTTGAATCCATCAATGAAATGTTACATTTCCAACAAAGACCTAATCTCATGCCAGTCTCAATTGGGGATTTGATAGACCAATACACCAAGTTAAATCCATCCAGATTGGCCTAGTTACTCCAAACCTTCATTGTAGAAGAAAAACATATTCCTAAAGATCCCCCTCCATATATGTCATCCATTTTTTCTACAAGGGGCAAAAATATTGTGACCATGATATCATGCATTTTGGGCTACACTACAAGTGAATACATTGGTGAGCTTATACTTGCCTTCATGTCTGTTTATACCCCTTGATAACCTCCTATTGTTTTGTACAATTATGCTGAGTTTATAGCTGATAGGATGCATGAGCAGTTTACTAGAATGAGCAATGAAAGAGTGTTTGAATACTCATCTATACTCTATCATATGTTCTTGTATTACCAACTAGACAGATTCCCTTTCACTCTTCAGAAGCTTGATACCAAGGGCCAACCCAGGTCTATCATGTTTTGGACACCATTATTCCACAAATTTGGATCACCATACACTTATTCAGATTTTATAGACTCTTTTGTACATCCAGTCATGGCTATGCTTATAGGAAATCCTCCACCTAGGATAAGTCCAGAAATAAAAAGGGTCCTCCAGCTATCCAAACAAACCAAAGTAGGAGATTGGTACCTGTACCAAAACCACAGAGAGATAAGGATCTATGGGTGCCAGCTTGCACCATATAAACTACCCAAATACCTCCCCATGAGGTTATTTGTTTTGGAGTATTATAGGCAAATAATGAACTCAAATGAAGTAAATTTTGTTTCAGCCAAGAAGAAAACCTAGTTCAGAGTCAAAGATCAATTGGGCCCCTTCATCTACAATTCTAGAGAGGAAGGGAAGGAAGCAAACCAAATTTTGCAGCAAATGAAGTTCCAACAGAGTTTCATGTAGATATATGACCCTCAGGGATTCATGACCAAACTTAGGAAAAAGGACAAATTTGGGCCTTACATTCATCACCCCATACTTGAAATAGAAGCCTGTGCCAATCAATCTAAATGGTTGGAGAATACTCTTATAGATAGAGATAGTACAAATGTAGACATTGAGAATACTTTGAATGATTTAGAGAGGCAACTTGATGAGAGCTCATTTCTGTAGGTGTCAGGACAGCAAGAAGCACCCATGAGTACCCTTCTTATCATGCGGACTCCTCAGAATGAGGAGAAAAATATGAAAAGAAATAGAGAGGGAGCTTCCACTTCAGGAATGGACACCTCTAATCTGCAACAGGAAACAAGTCACAGCAAGAGGCCAAGGCTAAATCCTGCCTCTAAACAGGAAGATACAAAAGGATCAGCACATGTGACCATCATAGAGGTAGACAAGAGTAGGCCCACAACTCCATCTGGAGACATACAAGAGCCATCCACATCACAGACTCAGATGTTGGAAAGGAAACTAAGTGTGGAAGTGTGTTTGTTCAGTAGGTCTGCTGAAAAGGACCAAGACATAAAGGACATATATAAAGAAATCAAAATGAGAATGAGAATCTCAAAGCTCGGACTTATGTACAATATCTAAAACTCACTCCCACAAATCAAACAAGACTGATTTCAGCTTTTGACATCAAGGAGGGAAAACTTCAAATGTCCTTTATCAAACCCACAACACTGTAGTCCAAGACATCTTCAAATTTCAAGAGGGTTGAATTTGAAGTATTAGCAAGGGATATTCATCCCATAGACCAGATATAACTGCATAAATAGGCTAGAGAAATGATACACTCCACCCTTACAAGTAAAGCCATAGCTACCCATCAGCTACAAAACTAACTGAACAACATCCTGACACAATTTCAGTTGGAGAAGGCCTCCTCGCAGGCCAAGGATACAAGGATTAAGTCTTTGGAAGACTTAGTTATTGAGTTGGGACATGATCCCAAAGATATAAAGGCTACCGAGCAACTCATAAAGAAGAAAAACGATGATATTTCTACACTTAAGAAGCAATTGAAGATACCTTAGCTGCAACGTCCTCAAACACTTGAAGTCTTAGAGAGTCAAACCAGACATGAAGAGTTGATGGACTTGGTCCTAAAACTTAATGATCAACTAAGAGAGACAGAGAAAGAATTGGATAGCTTGATCCAGTTAAAACAAACTGACATTGCCACAACTTCTACAAATGTCATCCTTACAGTATCTACTATAGTCCCTTCCACACTGGCAGCATCACTAGCACCTACAGCTCCACCTTCCACAACATTACTAGTCACAACATAGTCTACAACAGCAGGTGCATCAGTAGAAAAAGTAGCAGAGTTGGTCAGAGCCATGGAAGAGATGTCTATTCAGGTTACGGAAATGAAAAGACTAAAGGAAAAGGTGGCAAGTTTAGAATCTGACTACAAACTTGCCCAAATTATGCAAAAGGAAGAAGCACAAAAGGCCAATAGAATGAGTGAAAGAGTCAAAGCTATGGAGAAAGAATTAACATTGGAGAAACTCCTTGGGCAATCCAAGGCACTGTTATGGGCCAATATCATTGAATCCATCAAGGATATTTGACCATCTATTCAAGTTATTTTTGAGCAGACAGAATTGATAAAGATAGCTACAGGAGCTATCCAAAAGGTCAAGGAGGAATTGGGTGACATGCCTGAGGAGGCCAATAGACTCATCCACTTCCTTAACAACCAAAACAAGTATGAGCTTCATGAGCTAGATATAGAAGACATGACTGAAACCATTTTGGAAATAAGGAAGGTCCTTTCTAAGAGAAACCTAATGCTGAACTTGGAAGAAAAATGCCACAACATGCAGGTAGCCATTGATAGATTCATGGCTAAATTCCAAATTTTGAGGGAGAAATGATTGCCTAGTCCATTGGTCATTAATGAAAAACTTACGACACAATTGGACTATGATAACAGACTCAGGGAGTTGGCTAAAGAAAAAGATAACACTTCAGCAATAAAAGCACTCCCAACAGGCAAATTTTTGTATAATACATTTGAGAACATTTTTTTTCTTCAGCATGAGATAAAACACTTGTTTATCACCAAGCCCAATTTTGCCAAATATACTAATGTTGATGAGATATATAGGAGAATGATGAATTTCAAATTACCTATTGTAGAATGGTGGGAAAAGATGACTGATTTACTATGAGAAATTTACAGTAAAAAAGTTACTACAGAGAAAAAGTAGAACAACCAGGTAAATAGATGAAAACAGGCTAGCATGCCAAAGTGTATCAATGTCAAAGAGTATCATGTGAAAGATAAAAGTTCAAGAAGATTCCAGAGTAAAAGACCACAAAAACAAGCCAAAAGGTCTACAAATCCAACCATAAAAGCCAATAATACCACAATAAAAGGGAAAACATGAAACAGTTCAATAGCTGTCTCTATCTTCCTGCAAGAAGATATTTTGTATTTCCTAGATTAAATCTCAAGTTTGTTTTGAGATATTTTGTAATAATTTTTGTATAAATACTTCACAATTCAAAGTATGTAGGGTGGATTATTAGACATTTCTATAGACCTTTTTTATCAAAAGACTGTAAGATATTGTACCACGATTGGACCAACAAGCTGGATTAATGAATAATGACAAGACATTTCACAGGATTCATGTGTAGAGCGAAGTGGAGACAAATATTTTCTCTTTGTGTTGTTATCTTTCTCAAAGTTTATTCACAATCTTTAATGTATTTATATTTCTAAATGCTATAATATGGAATTATATCTTAGAATTTGCTTCATCGCACTCTATCTTAACTACTATGCATTTAAATATTTTCTACTGATTATCTAAGTTAAGGAATTCTTAATTGCTCCTTAGTTTAGGTTGTCCCCCTGTAATCTATAGCAAAGGATTCTTAATTTCCCTTTGTTCATGATTATCTTCTGTTCCTCATCTTAATCCCGGTCTGAGAATTCTTAATTGCACTCTCACCCTTGTTAAGACCATTTCACCCATCTAGCCCAAAGACCTGCACTATACTCTGCTAGCTTTCCCTTTGAACACTCCCTTTAGTGAGTTAATTCTAGTTCTTCTGCCCTTCTTTGACTCCATAGCCCAATGATCTAAAGATATCATTCTATCCAACTGTTTTAAGGATTCAACCATCCAACCTTTAATACAAATAAAAAACCCCCTGAACCTTTAGGACTAGCCTAAAATCCCCACAAACAAAGCCAAATCATATAGAGAGAGCCCTCTCTAAGCCATAGGTTGGCTAGAGCTTATGCTTAAAAGTTGGTTTGTGGTTACCTTGGTCCTTACCTTCTTTTGAAAACTTCTAGGGAAAATTTTTGAGTGATAACATAGTGGCGACCATACTAGGGACCTCAAATCCTCAGTCTTAATAAAGCTTTAAGAAAATCCTAAATCTCCATTATAAGCCTCTTAAAGTCATTTGTTATAATTTCTCTTGAAAAATCTCACAAAAATAATTAAAAAGTTTGAAATTCTGGCTTGCTGGAAGACTCATTTTACTAGGGCTAATCCAAACCCAAATCCTGCCCCAGTAGTTGATAATCCCAACCTAATTTCAAGAAAAACCAAAAAATAAGAAAGTTCAGTTAGTCAGATATCATTAGTTAAAGCTAATTCATGTCCTGATGAGTGGTTATTTTTAGAAGAACTTCCCTTTGATGTGCCGTTTGAACAATCATTATTTAGTACAAAATTTGAAAATGCACTCAGTGAAACTGTTCTAGATCCTGACTTTATTGTAGACCTTGAAGTTCAACAGGCGAATAAGTCCATTGATGAATACATTCTGAAATCTCCTCAATCATCCATTAGTACTTCCACAACCCCTGAGCTTTCTGAAAAATCGTCCATCTCTTTAAGTTCACCATTGTTCTCTTCAACTTCATCAACAATACCTTTTGAAGTCCATTCTTCACCACCATTTGTACCTACTCTTCCTCACCAACCTATCATCTCCCATTCATCACCCACTAGTCTTGGTTCTTCATCCATTCTTCATCCACATCTTAACCCCTCCCAGCCTACAGCCATGGCAAATAGATATGCTCCTCCAGTTTTACCTACCCAACTTGGTGCTATGCTAGTAGACTACCAAAGTAAAATTGTTCAATTTAATGGCATATGACATTACACTGCACAACAACATGTCAACAAGATAACAGATTACTTTGAGTTACAAGAAATTGACCCAAATAATGTTCAAATGAGACTCTTTGCCCAGACTTTAGCTGGTGATGTTAGGAAATGGTTTAGAGCCTTGCCTGTTAATAGTATTGATAGTTTAGAAGAATTTCATCAATTTTTTTTGAACAGGTGGGAAAAAAAAAGAATCCCCTGCAAATCCTTTTAGAATGTGAGAATATTAGAAGGGGAACTAATGAAACTGTTCAAGATTACTGCACTAGATTCAATAGTATATATAACACCATCCCAGTTAATCTTAGACCCCCACCTAAATTAGCATTAATAAAGTTCCCCGATGGTTCAGATATGGCATACCAACTCAAGGGGAAAAAACTCCCCAGCATTAGAAGAAATGCAAAGTGTAGTTGTTAGTGTTGAAGCTAATTTGTTAGCTAAAAGGGCTAGAGGTAGAAATGAAAAAAGAGGCACTGCTAAGGAGGAAGCTTCACCCCTTGACATTAAAATAGATAGTTTAGCCAAATTATGGAAAGACTAATGGATAGAATAGATAACATAGAAAGGAAACCCCAATGGGATAACCAACATGCACCTCCAGTTAGAAACCAAAATTTTAGAAAAACCAAAATCAAAACATTGGGAAAAATGGACCGGATTAGAACATTAGGCCTCCTTTTCAGGAAAATTATGCAGAAACATCCCATCCCGAAGATCCAGAACAAGACACACAAATCAACTTAATGGGAATAAATGATGAGGACACTTTTTTTCTTACCCAAGATGAGCAGGAACTACATATGATGCAGCAATTGTAGATTCAGTTTGGAGAGTCATTTGATTACAAACAAGGATATAATTCTTCCATTTTTGAAGTACATAAACAATATAATCTAAGAAGAAGAAAGAATGTTTATTTCCCTGGCCAAACCAAGAAAACATTGCAAAGTCATCCCAAGAAAATAAAGAAGCCCCTGTTTCAAAGATCCTCCAAATTCTTCCTAGGTAGAACCCAAATTCTTCTGGCTCCACCATTGTAGATATAACCTTTGATCAACCTTCTGTTGATCAACCATCCACCTCAATTCCACTTAAGGAACCAGTGGACAAAGCTCAAAACAGCATATTTGAAAATCCACATAAGGAGATCCCCAATAAAGGAAAAGAAGACAAGTCTACTCAAATCCCTGCTTCAAAAATTCGAAACCTTCAAACATAAAAAGTTTCTTCACCATTCAATCTGGGAGTAGAGATAGCAAAGATTAAGATTTTAGTTCCTTTAACAGAACTGATCAAGAATGAAACTTACAAGTAATAGATAAACCAGACCTTAAATATCGTTGAAAATGAGGATTCTATCAACTTGTTTGATGACCAACCGGAACTCATATTTGGTCCAGATGTTAATGGCAAACCATTAGAAGGAGGAGTTCCACCTTTTTACATTAGCCTTAGTATCCATGACAAAATTATATACAATGCAATGTTGGATTCTAGGGCCTCTCACAACTTAATGCCCAAATCAGTAATGGAGAAATTAAACCTAGACATCACAAGGCCTTATAAAGACTTATTCTCATTTGACTCCAGTTAAGTAAAGTGTCTAGGATTGTTCAAAGACGTGTGTGTTACTTTAGTCCAATATCCTACCAAAAGTGTCCTTATGGATATTGTAGTTGCTGACATCCCACCAAAGTATGGAATGTTGTTATCCAGATCATGGGGAGCCAAACTTCTGGGATACTTACAGCTAGATATGTCATATGCAACAATTTCTATTTTTGGACAACTTAATAAACTATACCGATAAACCTTAATGAAATATATGGTAAGTAGCCAGGATCGGCCTCAAAACTTTCCCATCTACTCCATAAACTCAAATATTGATTCTTTTATCATGTATAATGTTGATCAAACATCAGAAGAAATTTTAAACAATACTAATACAAAACCAAAAGAAATTTCAGTTTTTGCACAAAATGGAGTTAACCAAACTACACAAATTTTCAATGAACAAGATGGTCAAATTGCTGTAAGTGATGAAAAGTTTTTTGCACCAGATAGTGAAAATTATGAGCATGAGATATTATGGCATTTAGAGTTTTATGGGTCAGTCAATAAGTTTGGAGCAAGAACAGGAGTGTGGATATATAATTTGGATAATAATCACTCAGAAGGCCATGCATATAGATTGAATTTTAAATCTACCAATAATATGACCGAGTATGAAGCATTAATTTTAGGTCTTAAGTTAATTAGGAATCTAGTTTCTAAAAGAGTTTCTGTCATGGGAGACTCTGAACTAATTATAAAACAGATAGATGATGTATATATGACAAAGGACCCTAGATTAAGTTGTTATAGAGGAACTATTGTAGAAATACTTAACACTTTCCTGGAAACAAAGCTTGCAGTAATCCCTAGAAAACACATTATGTAGCCCATAGTTTAGTAATGTTTGCCAGTGCTTGCAAATTAGCCTTCCAACTTAACCATTAGTACACTGTTGAAGTTAGGCACAAACCTGCAATTCCAGATAATTTGAAGAATTGGCAAATATTTTCTAATGACAAACAAATATATAACCTTTTACTTTCAGAAGAAGAGTTTGTAAATAACAATATAGATATTGATAGACCCATAGATCTTGACACTAAGGATGAGATAGAAATAAACGAGATAGAAGGTGACGAAATAGATAGATTTAACCCAACTAAATTTACTAAATCAGATGTATATAGCTTAGAGAAAATTGAGATTGATGAAATAATTAGTGAAGAAACCGAAGTAATTAATCTCAAGGATAAGTTCTTACCAAAGGGACTAACCCCTCTGGAAGATTTATTTGATTCAAATGATGTTCCTAGGAAACCTAAAATGGAACCATTAAGGTCTAATATAGAGGAATGTAATATAGGAATTGATGAAAATCCTAAAATGATCAAACTTTTGAAATCATTACCTCCCACTGAAAAAGTAAAATACATTGAATTGTTGAAAGAATTCCAAGATGTCCTTGCTTGGAGTTATGAGGACCTCAAATCCTATGACACCAACATCATCCAACACATAATTCCAATTAAGGAAAATCAAAATCCTTTCAAACAAAAACTTAGAAGGATCAATCCTGTCTTATTACCTGCAATTGAAAAATAAATTCAGAGGATGTATGATGCCAAAATAATTGCACCAATTAGATTTTCTGATTGGGTCGCAAACTTGGTGCCAACTAGAAGGAAAACTGGTGAGATCAGACTCTGTGTGGATCTCAGAAACCTCAACAAAGTGTCACTAAAAGACAATTAACCTCTCTTGAAAATGGATCACATTTTACAAAGGGTAGTTGGATCAACCAGAATCTCATTATTGGATGGGTTTTCTGGTTATAATCAAATCTTGGTTCATCCAGATGAACAACCCAAGACTACCTTTACTACTACTTGGGGTACATTTATGTATGTGAAAATTCCTTTTGGGCTAATGAATGCAAGAGCCACTTTCTAGAGGGCTATGGATATAGCCTTTGCAAAAGAAATTCATGATTTCCTTGTGATATATCTAGATGATATTACCGTATTTTCAAAATATGACAATCAACATTTGGATCATCTAAGACAATTTTTTATTAAATGAAGGAAATTTGGAATCTCTTTAAACCCCAAGAAGTCTTTGTTTGGGTTAGAAGAAGGGAAGTTGTTACGTCATATAATTTCAAAAGATGGTATAAGAATAGACCCTACGGGAATAAAAGCCATCTTGCAAATACAACACCCAAGGAACATTAGAGAGTTACAAGATTTTTTAGGAAAAATAAATTTTCTTAGAAGATTTATATCTAATATGGAAGAATTAATTAGATCACTAAACAATATATTGAAAAACGATTCGACCATAAAATGGACGGTTGAGGCTAAACAATCCTTTGAAGATATTACACTGACCTTAACTAAAACACCTGTGTTAATCAGTGCTAAATTTGACAGAGATTTCATCTTGTTTTCCTTTGCTTCTGAGCACAAAATAGTTGCAGTTCTATTGCATAAAAATGACCAGGGCTATGAACAACCCATTACTTTCTTTAGCAGAGCCTCGAGATATTGCCCCTTGAAGACTTTAGTCAAAGCCATTAAGGACTTCAGGGTATCATCTTATATTCTCATATAGTAGCCTACGTTCCAAATTCAGTAGTCAAAGACATCCTAACTTAGGAAGGTCCAGATGGAAAGAGGGGAAAGTGGATTGCTACTATTTTAGAGTATGATATAGAAATCAAACCTACTAAGTTAATCAAGGGCCAAGGTTTAGCCAATGTCATGGCTGAATTGAACAGTCAGGCCTTGGATATAAACTTTATTGCATCAATAGATAATGAAGAGGAGATGGTGACTCCACTAATCAACCAGGCCTTTATTGAATCACCTTGGCATGCTGATATTATTTATGTTTTACAGAACTTACAAGCTCCTCCTGAATTATCTAGGACTAAAAGTAGGTTTTTAAATATGAAATCCTTGAAATTTTGTATATTAGACAATGCTTTGTTTTGGAGAGATCCTGAAGGTATTCTTCTTAATTGCTTATTAAAAGATGAATCTGACAGAGTTTTGCAAGAGTTTCATGCAGGTGACTATGGAGGACACCTTTACTGGAAGACCATTGCAAATAAAATCCTTAGAGATGGTTTCTATTGGCCTACCTTGTTTTATGATGTAAAAAAATATGTGACCTCTTGTCACAAATGTCAAATTTTTGAGGGAAAGAAAAATCTTTTACCTTTACCCCTCAAGCCAATCTCTGCTGAAATACCTTTTCGACAATGGGGTTTAGACTTCATTGGTGAAATTCACCCACCCTCCTCTTCCCAGCACAAATGGATCCTCACAGCCACAGACTATTTCACAAAATGGATAGAGGCCATATCTTCAAGGCAAGCCACAAACATTGTTATCATAACCTTCCTTGAAAACAATATTCTATCAAGATTTGAATGTCCAACTAAGCTCATTACTGATAATGTAGTAGCCTTTAAATCCAAAAGAATGATAAATTTATGCAATAAGTATCATATCACCCTGGGCCATTCTATAGCCTATTACCCTCAAGGAAATGGACTCGCAGAATCCTAAAAGAAAAGCCTGGTAAACATCAACAAGAAGTTACTAGAGGACAATAAGAAAACTTGGAATAAAATGCTAGTCAATTCCTTATGGGCAGATAGATTGAATAATAAGAAATCAATTGGTAATTCTCCCTATCAACTATTTTATGGGATGCAAGTTGTCTTTCCATCCTCTTTGGGAGTAGCAGTAATGAAGATACTTCAATAATTGTAGGTTGAACCCAATAGTATCAAAAGAAGAATCAATCAAACTATTCATCTTCAACAAACTAGAGAAGAGGTCTACATCAGGTCTCAAGTTGTGCAGGGAAGGGTTAAAAAGATTTTTGATAAAAGAACCAAGGCTGAAGATTTCTACCTTGGTGACAAGGTGCTCAAGTGGGATTCAAGGAGGGAAGACAAAAGTAAACATGGGAAATTTTATTTCCTATGGAAAGGTCCGTATGCCATCTATGCTTACAGAGGAAATAATGCTTTCTTCCTTAGAGAAAAAAAGAAGCAGAAGGTGGGCCAGTGAATGGTCGAATACTAAAACACTACTTTGAACCTAGTTATTAATTTTCGTTTCCCATTTGTACATTTTCTGTTTTCAAAAGTATAGTTTGGTTTGGATGGTGATTTATGAAGTTGAAGCCCGAAGAGAAGCCCCTAAGATTTAAAGATTTACCATCATAAGTATCAACAATGCAGATGCATAAAGCAACACTTTGCAAGGTAACATCAATAATAATTCAAAGGCCACTGATCTTGAAAGTTCTTGACATTTCACTAGAAAATGCCATCCCCAAGTGGAGCCATTTTTAGGTTCCAATACCAATAGGAGTCATAATTTTGAATGACTAAGGTTAAGCCTTGTAATATTGTACATATCTTTGCTTTCTACAAATGTTTTCCATATTAAAAAATTAAAAAATGTAAAGGGAGTATGTCCTAAAAAAATAATCAAGGGACAAAAAGAATAAGGAAGGGTCAAAAAAATGAAAATATATGAACCCAAAAAACAAAAGAACATGAAAGTGTGCAAGTCAAAATGCCATTACTATTTACTTTTATGCATAATAATAATTGTGTGCAACTTGTTATTCATGCCACAATCCATGGTAATCAAACTGTTTAATCTTGATTATACAATGCTTTGAATTTTATGTTCATAGTTAGAGAATAAAATCTCACCAAACAGTTTAATCTTGACAGATTATTAGATAGGTAGAGAAAATAAAAGGAGCTCATCAATTTAATCTGATCCCTTGTTAGATAGTTTACTTCATAAAAGAAAAGGATTGATAAGGGTTTGCTAGCCTAAATGCACCCAAATAAAATGAAGAAAAAATGATAGGGTGAGTAAATGGGTAAGTAGAAGAAAGATTGCAGAAATATCAAGTGATTACACAAAAGCACTTATGTCATGTTTTAAACACATCTTTCAAATGTGCATAAGCAGTAAACAAAGTAAGGACAATGGTTTACAAATTGGTATATCTAACATCCCCTCAGTCATTTAACCCCTCTACTTGCTAATTTCCCATAAATAAGTTCTAGCACTTTAAATCCTACAAGTCAAAGAGGCTCAGAGCATTTCTCCGACTTTTGGAGGAACCAGACCCTCGACTTGATAACATATAGATACAGGTGCTAGAATCCCCTCCATGAAAATTAATCTCCCTTCATTTCCCCTCATTAGTCCAATAAAACCCCTTTTCCTAAGGTTAAACTTCATTTACCTAGGAAAAGTAAAACCCCCCTCCTGCAATTAAACATATTTCATCCAAAAACCCACAAAAAGAATTGTATCCTAGGTATTAAACGTATCTAAAGCACGCATAGGTTACATGTTACATTATTCTTAAGGAATAATCACTCTGCCCATTTCGTATTAATTTCTTTTTTATTGAATAATTCCCCCATATCCCTTTTCCTGTATATTAACTAAATCCCTATGTAAATAACCCAACCCCTAGTTTAGTTATAAACTATACACTTTACCCTATATACCTACAAAAGTTATTAATCCTATCATTAACCTCACCCGATTCCCTAATCCCGCGATTAAGCCCCGATCGATCACTTAAACCAGAATTAATTCCTAAACTAATCCCAAACCATTGTGCTTAACCCCCCCAACTCCCATTCATATCCTCTGCACATCTTCTCCGCCCGACTACAGTTTGATCATCGTCCCCCTTATCCAACGACCTACATCCATATCGGCTGAACCCAATCGCTAACCTTTACCTACCCAATAAGGCAGTTTTCCTTGACCCCCTGAATGCTACGTGTCACGCTCTAAAGCAGATTAAGTGACCCCTCTAAAAAATCACCCGTGCCACAAGAGCGGTGTGACGACCCTCCAATACTGCTTTCTCGCGTTACCGAAAAAACTGCCAACTATTCATTTGTAAATGAACACACCAAAAGCAATAATTTTTCTATAAAAGGCTAAAAAGCCCTCTTTTCGCCCCTTTCACACATTTTCTCTGTAAAAATGAGAAAACCTTTGCGACTCCTGTAAACGCTGAATTGACCAACAAACCTCCAAATTCATTCTAGAAGACGATGTAAACAAACCAACTGACCTCCCAATTCGTACTAGAACCGTACAAACCTTTGCAGCTGCTGTGAACCATCAATTTGAACCCAATTCTCCCAATTCAAGGTCTTTCACCACAAAATACCACTCCCTAATCACATTTGGAAAAATTCAGCCTGTTCAATATTTTAACTAAGTCAAATTAATTGAAAATTACCTTAAATTTAAAAACACCTGCGGCCAAAACCCTTTGAAATTTCCCAAGTTCCGTTCAAACCCCCAACGACTAATTCAAATCCACAAGAACTAAATAATGGTTGCCCCTGTTTCCATGGACGTTCGACCTGTGAAAACTCCACATTTGGACCTAGACCACCTTCCCCTAGTTGGCAGGGACTTCCAAATAAAAGATACCAGTGCATCAGAGCTTCTGCTCAAAATTTATTGCTTGAGCAAAGAAAACTACTTGAATCATTTAGATGACATTGGCCTGTGGGAGTCTAATTTACCTAGATATCAGTTCCCTCAAGTACATGTCTTCCCAGAAATTGTCCACATGTGCCATGCATGCTATGTACCTAGTCATAGAACTATCATGTCTCATGACGAGAAGGTTTTTTTTACCATCACTGTTGAATCCATCAATGAAATGTTACATTTTCAACAAAGACCTAATCTCACCCCATTCTCAATTGGGGATCTGATAGACCAATACACCAAGTTAAATCCATCCAGATTGGCCTAGTTACTCCAAACCTTCACTATAGAATAAAAACATATTCCTAAAGATCCCCCTCCATATATGTCAGCCATTTTTTCTACAAGGGGCAAAAAGATTGTGACCATGATATCATGCATTTTGGGCTACACTACAATTGAATACATTGGTGAGATTATACTCACCTTCATGTCTGTTTATACCCCTTGATAACCTCCTGCTGTTTTGTACAATTATGTTGAGTTTATCGTTGATAGGATGCATGAGAAGTTTACTAGAATGAGCAATGAAAGAGTGTTTGAATACTCATCTGTCCTCTATCGTATGTTCCTATATTACCAACTAGACAGATTCCATTTCACTCTTTAGAAGCTTGATACCAAGGGCCAACCCAGGTCTATCATTTTTTGGACCCCATTATTCCACAAATTTGGATCACCATACACTTATTCAGATTTTATAGACTCTTTTGTACATCCAGTCATGGCTATGCTTATAGGAAATCCTCCACCTATGATAAGTCCAGAAATAAAAAGGGTCCTCCAGCTATCCAAACAAACCAAAGTAGGAGATTGGTACCTATACCAAAACCACAAAGAGATAAGGATCTATGGGTGCCAGCTTGCACCATATAAACTACCCAAATACCTCCCCATGAGGTTATTTGTTTTGGAGTATTATAGGCAAATAATGAACTCAAATGAAGTAAATTTTGTTTCAGGAAAGAAGAAAACCCAGTTCAGAGTCAAAGATCAATTGGACCCCTTCATATACAATTCTAGAGAGGAAGGGAAGGAAGCAGACCAAATTTTGCAGCAAATGAAGTTCCAACAAATTTTCATGTTGAGATATGACCTTAAAGAATTCATGACCAGACTTAGGAAAAAGGCAAAATTGGGGCCTTTTAGATAGAGATAGTACAAAGGTAGACATTGAGAATACTTTGATTGATTTAGATAGGCAACTTGATGAGAACTCATTTATGCAGGTGCAAGGATAGTAAGAAGCCACCATGAGTACCCCTCTTATCATGCAGACTCCTCAGAATGAGGAGAAAAATCTGAAAAGAAATAGAGAGGGAGCTTCCACTTCAAGAATGGACACCTCTAATCTGCAGCAGGAAACAAGTCACAGCAAGAGGCCAAGGCTAAATCTTGCCTCTAAACAGGAAGATACAAAAGGATCAGCATAGGTGACCAACAAAGAGGTAGACAGGAGCAGGCCCACAATCCCATCTAGAGAAATACAAGAGCCATTCACATCACAGACTTAGATGTTGGAAAGGAAGATAAGTGTGGAAGTGTCTTCATTCAGTAGGCCTGTTGACAAGGACCAAGACATAAAGGACAGATATAAAGAAATCAAAATGAGGAATGAGAAGCTCAAAGCTCAGACTTATGCACAATATCTGAAACTCACTCCCACAAATCAAACAAGACTGATGTTAGCTTTTGACATCAAGAGGGGAAACTTCAAATGTCATTTGTCAAACCTACATCATAGTAGCCCAAGACATCTTCAAATTTCAAAAGGGTTGACTTTGAAGTATTAGCAAGGGATATTCATCCCATAGACCAGATATAACTGCATAAATAGGCTGGAGAAATGATATCCTCCACCCTTACAGGTAAAGGCATAGCTTCCCATCAGCTACAAAACTCATTGAACAACATCTTGACACAGTTACAATTGGAGAAGGCCTCCTCATAGGCCAAGGATACAAGGATTAAGTCTTTGGAAGACTTAGTTATTGAATTGGGACATGATCCTAAAGATATAAAGGCTACCGAGTAGCTCATAAAGAAGAAAAACGATGATATTGCTGCACTTAAGAAGCAATTGAAGATACCTCAGCTGCAACATCCTCAAACACTTGAAGTCTTAAAGAGCCAAGCTAGACATGAAGGGTTGATGGACTTGGTCCTAAAACTTAATGATCAACTAAGAGAGACATAGAAAGAATTGGATAACTTTATCCAATTAAAACAAACTGACATTACCACAACTTCTACAAATGTCATCCCTACAGTATCTACTACAGTCCCTTCCACACTGACAGCTTCACTAACACCTATAGCTCCACCTGCCACAACATTTTCAATCACAATAAAGTCTACAACAGCAGGTGCATCAATAGAAAAAGCATAAGAGTTGGTCAAAGCCATGGAAGAGATATCTATTCAGGCTACAAAAATGAACAAACTAAAGGGAGAGGTGGCAAGTTTAGAAACTGACCACAAACTTGCCCAAATTATGCAAAAGGAAGAAGCACAAAAGGCCAATAGAATGAGTGAAAGAGTCAAAGCTATGGAGAAAGAACTAACATTAGAGAAACCCCTTGGGCAAGACAATGATATTTGGCCATCTATTCAAGTTATTTTTTAGCAGACATAATTGATAAAGATAGCTACAAGAGCTATCCAAAAGGTCAAGGAGGAATTGGGTGACATCTTGAGGATGCCAATAGACTCATCGACTTCCTCAATAGTAAAAACAGGTATGAGCTTCATGAGCTAGATATAGAAGATAGGACTAAAACCATTTTGGAAATAAGGAAGGTCCTTTCCAAGAGAAACCTAATGTTGAACTTGGAAGAAAAATGCCACAACATGCAGGTTGCCACTGATAGATTCATGGCTAAATTCAACATTTTGAGGGAGAAAGGATTGCCTAGTCCATTGGTCATTAATGACAAAATTATGACACAGCTGGACTATGATAACAGACTCAGGCAGTTGGCTAAAGAACAAGCTAGCACTTCAGCGATAAAAGCACTGCCAACATGTAAAGTTTTGTATAATACATTTGAGAACTTGTTTTTCCTTCAGCATGAGATAAAACACTTGTTCATCACCAAGCACAATTTTTCCAAATATACTGAGATTGATGAGATATATAGGCGGATGATGAATGTCAAATTACTTGATGCAGAATGGTGGGAAAAGATGACTAATTTACTGTGAGAAATATATAGTAAAAAAGTTACTGCACCGTAAAGGTAGAACAACCAGGTAAATAGATGAAAATAGGTCAGCATGCCAAAGTGTATCAGTGTCAAAGATTATTGGGTGAAAGATAGAAGTTGAAGAAGATTCCAGCGTAAAAGACCACAAAGTAAGCTAGCATAAAGGGCTACAAATCCAACCATAAAAGCCAGCACTACCACAATAAAAGGGACAACATGAAACAATTCAATAGCTATCTCTATCTTCCTACAAGAAGATATTTTGTATTTCCTAGATTAAATCTCAAGTTTGCTTTGAGATATTTTGTAATAATTTTTGTATAAATACTTCACAATTCGAAGTATGTGGGGTGGATTCTTAGACATTTATATAGACCTTTTTGATCAAAATATTGTAAGCTATTGTACCATTGATTGGACTAGCAAGCTAGATTAATGAATAGAGATAAGACATTTCACAAGATTCATGTGTAGAGTGAAGTGAAAACAAGTATTTTCTCTTTGTGTTTTTATATTTCTCAAAGTTTATTCACAATGTTTAATGCATTTCTATATCTAAATACTATAATATGGAATGATATCTCAGAATTTTCTTCACTACACTCTGTTTTAACTATTATGTATTTAAATGTTTTCTATTGATTATCTAAGTTAAGGAATTCTTAATTGCTCCTTAGTTTAGGTTGTCCCCCTGTAATCTATAGCAAAGGATTCTTAATTTCCCTTTGTTCATGATTATCCTCCGTTCCTCATCTTAATCCTGGTCTAAGAATTCTTAGTTGCTCTCTCACCCTTGTTAAGACCATTTCACCCATGTGGCCTAAAGACATGCACTATACTCTGCTAGCTTGCCCTTTGAACACTCCCTTTAGTGAGTTAATTCCAATTCTTCTGTCCTTCTTTGACTCCATAGCCCAATGGTCCAAAGACATCATTCTATCTAGCTGTTTTAAGGATTCCACCATCCAACCTTCAAGACAAATAAAAAACCCCCTGAACCTTCAGAACTAGCCTAAAATCCTAGCAAGCAAAGCTAAATCATATAGAGAGAGCCCTCTTTGAGCCATAGGTTGGCTAGAGCCTATGCTTAAAAGTTTGTTTGTGGTTACCTCGGTCCTTTCCTTTTTCTGAAAACTTCTAGGGAAAAGTTTTGAGTGATAACACTGTCAAGTTGTTCACAACTTCATTTTATGAACAACTCTCAACTGCCCACTACTACTTCTTAGCTCTTTTGGGACTTTCTTCCCACTAGTTCCTTCTCATGCTACCCGATGAAGGCACACTTAGTGCTAGAGGGCTTCCCACTATCACTATCCAATTTCCTTCTCCAATAATGAACTTAGGGCATGGATGATTGCCCTTATTTTTTTATAGATGTCCTTCTCCACAAGGTAAGTCTAGGGCTACAAACTACTCCTGGCTAATTATACCTTTTATCTCTTCTTCTGCCACTTCTAAAAATCCCTTAGTCCTTCAAGAGACTTGTTCCTTAGGGCTTGAAGCAAGCCTCTACAATCCTCCATAATTTGTTCTTAAGGCTCCTCCAACTCTGCCACTTCTAACATGACTAAAGTCCTTCTTAGGTCATTGCACTTAGGGCCAAATTGGTCCACTCTCGCACTTCCCTCCAATAGTCCACAAACATTGAATAACACTATCCTCTTATAAGACCTCTACATCCACTAACAATAAACCATCAACAAGAGAAAAAAATCCAACACATTGTTGATGTCTTCTTTCCTTGGGATCTATGCATCTATCAGTCTAGTTAGGGAAAACCAATAACCCTAAATCCATGCTCCAACCATTGTGTTTCCTTGTCCAACCTTTTTGCCTTTCTTCGCTGCCTTTCTAGCCTTCTCCCTGCACTATTGTAGGCCTTGGAAACTCCACAAGACACCCAAAAATGGATAGACCAACTACAAAAATGAATTTGACCTCTCTAGAACAAGTAGACACCTTTTTTAGTAGCTTCATGTTCCGGATTATCCACAATTTTAAGTTCATTCTGCCGACGTTTCAAACCCCAAAGGGGGTCCATCATCAGGACAATTCAGAAAGATAGAAATGAATGAAAGATTATTGAGAGTAAGAGTTGAGCGCATGGGTATAAATAAACTAAAGAACCCTAATATAAGGGCCGACACATGATTTTTTATTTTTAAAATTTTTGTTATTATCATTATTCTTTTTAATTAATTACTTAATGTTAATTATTAGGCCAGGTTTATTTAATTGATAATTTAATTCATAGATATTTTTATTTTTTCGTTTTAGCATTCCCTTAATAAATCAACCATTAACATTAGATTAATTAATTAATCAATTAATCAATTAATTAATTAATTTCTAATCTTTATTTATGGATTAAATACTACTTTCATTTTAATATTAAATCAGCTATCAATAGATTAATTACTTAATTAATCTATTATTTTAGTATTATTTTATTTGATAATTTAATTTATAAATATTTATTATTTATTTTTTATATTTAATTAAAATCATAAATATTTATTTTTATTATTATGCTTATATTAATATAGATATAAATTATTATTTTTAGCATCAACTATTAATTATCATTAGATTAATTAATAAATCAATTAATTAATTCGCCAATTAATTAATTAATTGATGGTTTTAATTCATAGATTAAAAACTACTATCATTTTAATATTTATCATTACCTACATTATTAATCAATGAAGATGATTCTCTTGTTCCTACATT
>APFE030854519.1:71990-92744 GCA_000404065.3 Pinus taeda | reverse complement strand
AGGGACTTAGCTAGATTACGTAGGTTGGCTACGTAGGTCATCCATGCAAGCTTGACGATGACACTATTGGATGAAATTAGTTCCATAGCCAGATCAACCTGACTCTGCCGCCAAGTGGAATAAAGTGGTGTCGTGAGGGAAGTTTTCAAGATGTTGTGGACTGGCAATTCTAAAAGAAAATGGTGGACAAGCATTAGGCAAATGAGGATATGGTATGGGGGGACATTGTCTATGTAAGCCTGGAACAAATATGTCGATAGGAACCTAATGTGTAGTTTGGGAAACCGTCAGGAAGACAACACTAGGATAGGGAGGATGATTGTGTTGGCATACGAAACCAATCGAAGTGCAGGACGCAGATCCCACGGGACAAGTAGCTTGGGAGATTAACCCTGAAAGATAATAAAAAAAGCATGAAGGATTGCATTGGCATGGAAGGGCCTACGGGTTAATCTCGATCATTGGTCATTTCCAGAAGAATGTGACTAAGGGCTTGGCGAAATAAAGAAGCGCACATAAAAGTGTCAGGCTTGGAAGCTCTGGCCTTGTGTCTGGCCTATGATCATTTCGTGTAGAAATAAGACCAATGGCGTGGAGTCATTAGTGAAATGAATTTATCCCACAAAGGGTTAGATAAGCTAAGCACCTAAGCGAATCGATGAGGAAATAAGGGGAAAAAATTATATACCCCATCCATCGAGGTGATAGAAGGGGTTGGGTATGTGACAACAAGGGAGAAGAATCATGACAAGCTTCCTTCAAATGCTTGATCACTTGTTGGATGACAATCATTGAGTATCTGAAAACTATTGAATTGAGGCTTCTGTGATCCATATCAGATTTGTGAGAGAATTTTTCAGCGTAAATCACATGATTTTTCAAGGTTAATGTTAAGAATAATAATAATAATAATAATAATAATAGGATGCATTATGTATTAATACAAACAATTATAGTTGTAGGAAAAATAACTTAAAAGGTAATAATATATGTATTAATGATAATAACAATATTAATAATAATAATCTTCCCCTGCATCTCATATTAAAAACAAGGTTGTCAATTTATCTAGTTTTTCCTTTCCCCCATTGGTTTTTAAAGTTTTGCGTAAAGACTTAAATTTTTCCTTAGCTCCTAGGAAGATCCCAGTAGATGATATTATTTGTGACATTGAGTTTGGGATCAAGGGTTTACTTGGTAGGGTTAAGAACACTATTAGGCAGGATTGTGTCATTGTCTTGAGAAAGGCGAAGCCCCCTAAGAGCAACTTGAGCAAGGAGGAATCTGTTGCCCTCAGATCCTTAAACCAGAACAAAGATATCGTGTTCTAAAAGCTGGCAAAGGTGGAGCAGTCGTCATTCTTAACATGGTATATTACCGCAATATGATGTTGGATCATCTTCATATTAGTGGAAGCTATAAGAAGCTTCCCAAAAACCCATTAAAAAAGATTTCTAGGAATGTGGCTCTTGCCATTAAATCCAGTAGCTCAGTGAGTTCCTTGCACCATAAACTCATTGAGAGCAACCACATTACTCCTAGAATCTATGGACTCCCTAAAATTCACAAAGAAGGAGCTCCCCTAAGGCCCATTGTCAACACCATTGGAGGTCCTACCTACCTTCTTGCAAAATCCCTTGCATTAAGGCTTAAACCCTTAGTTGGCTATACAAAGTCCTTCATAAAAGACTTTTCTTCCTTTATTGATGAACTCAAGGACATTAAACTTGACTCTGAAGACATTCTTATTAGTTTTGATGTAGTTTCCCTGTACACTTACATCCCTATAAATGAGGCCATGGAGGTAATTAACCACCTAACAAATCCTAACACTGCTCGGTTAGTTGAGATCTGCCTCACTTCCACCTTTTTTAGTTTTGAGGAGGAGTTCTTTGAGCAAACCTATGGGGTTGCCATGGGCTCACCCCTTTCCGCTGTCGTTGCAAATCTTTTTATGGAAGATTTCGAATCCAAGGCTCTAAACTCAGCCCGCCTCTTGCCCAAGCTTTGGAAAAGGTATGTTGATGACACCAGTGTCATTTGGTCTCACAGCCAAGAGGAGTTAGATCTCTTCTTCGATCATCTCAATAATCAATCCTCGGCTAGTAAGTTCACTAAGGAACAAGAAGTCGATGGTTGCCTCCCTTTCCCTGATATTCTTATTTCTAAGAATAGTGATGGTTCCCTCTCCCACCAGGTGTTTCAGAAGAAAACACATATGGAGCAGTATCTTCACACTAGTTCCCACCATTTCTCGGCTCAGAAGATGGGTGTTCTCAACACCCTTGTTACTCGTGCCCTAAGGATCTCTGATAAAAAGAGCTTCGAGAGGAAGAAATCCCATCTCCTCAATGTCTTTGTCGAGAATGGTCATAAATCTTTCCTCAAAGCTGCCAAGATTTCACTAACTAAAAGAGAACCGAAGGAGCAGATTCCAGGTGTCCATCTTCCATATGTTCAGGGGACCACTGATAAGATTGCAAGTATTCTTAAAAATCATAATGTCCCCATGACCTTTAGGCCCTTTAACACCATTCGTAAGTCCCTCAGATCAGTGAAGGATCCTATTGGCCCTAAGGATATGAGAGGGGTATATATTATCCCTTGTTCCTATGGGACCCCCTATATTGGTGAGACTGGTCACTCCATTAATCAAAGGATTAGTGAGTATGCAGCTGACCTTAAACACAGGAGAATCAAGTCTTTCGCTTTAGCTAAACATGCAGAAAGAACCAAGCATCATGTGTGTATTGAGGAGGCTAGTGTCATTGCTAGAGTTTCACAATTCCATCATAAAAAATTCAGGGAAGCCCTTGAGATTGAAAAAAGGCTGAGCAATCTCAATAGAGAAGATGGCTAGAAGATTAGTAGTTGCTGGGTCCCAGCACTCTCTTCCTAGTCATTTTCTTCCCTTCCTCCCCTCCCTCATTTTTTTGCTTGTTCGTGTCCTTTTTTTTTTCAATTTAATCATATGTTAATTTTAGCAATTAAGATAAATGATTAATATCTTTCCAGTCTATCATTATATGTTTGTTTATACTAACTATTATCTAAATAAATAAAGATATATATATATATATAATATATATATATATATATATATATATAATATATATATATATATATATACATATAGATATATATATATAGATATAGATATTATATAATAATATATTTCATAAAATAAAAAGACCTCTAGGTAAATTCCATATAAATCAATTAAATTAGTTAATACTCTAGGTTAAATGTGACAATTAAGTTAAATATGAATATTAATAAATCTTATTTTTTTCTTACACTTTGACTTTTTATAATATTGTATTATTATAATAATGTTTATTAAGAATAGTTAATATTTTTTATAACTAACTATCTACTTAATAATCTCTTTATATATATATATAAAAAAACTCCTAAGATAATTATTTGTCCCTTTGACTTTTAGTTTAATAATAATATAACTAACTAGCTATGAGATTAACTTTTTTTTTTTTTATACCCCTGGTCTGTCTAACTGTCCACTAGTGATATATAGCCGTTAGTCAATATAGTCGTTCCCTGGTCAGGGATTATAGCCATTGGAGGTTCTGTTAGGACTCTTTAACATGCAATGCTAGATCTGATTCTTCAACTTGTCTTGAAGATGAACCATACTAGTTGGTTCGAAACGCGTCGACAAATGAAATATCATGTGATTTACACCGAAAAATTCTCTCACAAAATATCTGAAAACTATTAATCTAGTGATTTTCCTCGCTATTGTTAATTCCAAACCTTTCCACAAGGTGAGGCACTCAGCTTGGTTGTTTGTTGTTGTACCTAGGCTCTATGCATATTACGAAACAATTATTACTTCAAGGCTAAAAAAGGCCCCACTTGCTCTACCTCCCCTAACACCCCTCAATGTTATTAGTTTTACAAAGAAATAGTTTTTTTAATGTCTTTATGTAAATTTAACACCAAATTCTATATAAAAAAAACAACAAACAAAAAATACAAAAACTTCCTTTATTTTAAAAAAAATAAAAAAAAGAAAATAAAAATAAAAATAAAAATTATTAAATTGGTTCTCTAGCACGTCCAAGAAATTCATAAAATTTTTAGAAAATGTTAATACCCTCAAACATTATATATGTTAAAATTTTATATTTATAATTTATATGAATTAGACTTAATGCATAAAACTTTTTCAAATTTCTCGATTATACTTATATGCAATATATATTTTTTAATTAAAATTGTGTATATATTTTGGAAAATTTTAATTTTAAAAAGCTAATTTAAAACAATTTCAAATATATATACAATATATATTTTTAATTAAAATGTGTATATAATTTTTCAAATTTTTAATTTAAATTAAACTTCATTAAAAACAATTTCAAATATTATATATAACCGATATTAAACAAATTATGAATGTCCAATTTAAAGAATTGAATATCATTCACATTCAATTTTAATATTAATAACCTATTCCCAAAACACTTGGCCATGAGATTAGTTAATAATATAACAAATATATGTAGATAATTATAATGGTTCCATTTCCTTATTAAAACTATATATCAACAAATTATATTATAATATTAATGGTGGAATAATAATTATATAATAAATATAAAAAAAATAATAATTAAAAGTTATATATATTTAATAATTATTATAAAATTTTTTAAGAATTGTAATAAATTAATTTTATAAGAAAAAATTTAATAAGCATCTACAGCTTATAATGGTAAAATTTGGAATTGAAATAAAATGTTAAAAATTGGAGTGCAGCCAACGTAACATGAGAATAGGACAATCTTATTTCCTTATATTTTAAACTTTGTAACTGGTTTTTATATATTCAGCAGAACTGACAGATTATATATTTTAAACTTTGTGACTGGTTTTTCATATATCTCAAGTTCCACAAAAGTAGCTGACTATTTTGTATGGCTAGAAACATGGCCAGGTTTCTAGGTAGCTGACTTTTCCAGGTACCATCTGTGGGACTATACTTCGGGCATATATAAAAGCCTTTTAAAAAGCAATGATCAGGAAATTTTTGTATGTAAATGGCCTAATCATTCTTCTAGATTTAAAAACATTTTAGTACTGAATATAAATTATTTGAAAACGACAATTGATAGAGAAATCAGACGAACTCGTCGCTTACCAAAGTGCCTGATGGAGCTCTAATTAACCAGTGATCTCCCAAGGGATGTCATGAAACCTGTAGCTAAGGGTACCAACATCAGAAAGAGCTTTGAAGATGAATCACAGTAGTTGTCGACTGCAAGAAAATAGTCGGTCCTCTCCCATTCATGTAAGAGTAGGAACAGGTTGATGACTAGAGCCATGGATTGCTGGATCTACTTGTTGTGATCAGATAATTTGGCTTCCAAAATTAGGGCTTTCCGTCAAGAGAGCCGACAATTTCTTCTAACACAGCCTACATGAGATCGTAGGCTCGGCATCCCTGGAAGAATAGGGCCGAGAGAAATCCATTGGCATCGAGCGTAAGGCAACTGAGGAGTATTAGTGGGTTCAAGCAATGGCCACATTTTATTCATGCTCATCCACCTTTTATTCATGTTCATGAGGATTGAATAGTGTTGGACTTCTAGATGGTGCCAAACATTTTGGGTTTGATTCTAATATGATCCTAATCCTACTCGCCATGGGGATTGACTAGTGTCACAGGTTGGATTGCTAGATGGTGCCAAAAGTTGTGGGTTTTATTCTTCTATGCTTTTAACACTATTCGGAAATTGATTTGAGTCTTCCGCTGCAAGAAAGTAGTGGTTACACCATCTCCATATTCAATATGATTATCACTTGTGGCATAAAACGTGAGTTTCAAAAAAGAACAGTGATGCCTCCTTCTAGCGATGTGTGGGTTGGGGCAGCCATGGTGTGGGTGCACTATTCAATTTCACAAATATTCATTTTCCATTAGGGTCTTTGCATAACCTTTAATTAGGAGCAGGAAGGCTCAATTTAAAGCTCAAAAAATGACATATCCAAATATTTTGTCATCTTCACATGTACTATCACTGCAAGTGACAATCTCATGCCTCATATCTCTTTGGCTCTGAATCTCTGAGAGGATAGATAGATATGATTGTTGGTTGATTTAATTTGTTGGGTAGCGTGAAACCCCACCACCAATTTGTTGGAAAGGAAGAGGAGACAAAACACAAATTCATACACAAAACACACAAGTTGCGGCTCTTCTATTGATCACACAAAACTTGATAACTATAATGAACTTCATGAAGGGTATTTAACCTTTTCCAACTAGTAACTTACCTAAAATAACTTGACATGCAACCACACAACTTGACATGAAACCACACACTATCAGTTCGACTATGAATTATCTCGACTTGAATCAACTCTCAGATAACTGACTCTCTAACTTTAGCCAACTCCTGATGCAGAAGTAATTGCCTTATTTTAACACTCCCCCTTAATTATGACTGCTAAACTAAGACATGACTCATGAAAACTCAAACATGTCCACTGGTCTATGTCTCAGTTAGGTTTACAACACCCAAGTTTCTTCTATGAAATGCAAACACATCTTT
The DNA here is from genome assembly GCA_000404065.3 of Pinus taeda. NCBI lineage: Eukaryota > Viridiplantae > Streptophyta > Pinopsida > Pinales > Pinaceae > Pinus > Pinus taeda. Next base: position 86,166 of record APFE030854519.1, on the reverse strand, counting down.
TGCTAATGACTCAGTAAATATATCAGCCAATTGATCACTAGATTTACAAGGCTTCAAGTGAACTTCTCCATTGCTCACAAGTTTTCTAATAAAGTGATATCTAGTATCAATATGCTTGCTCTTCTGATGAAACACATTATTCTTGGATAGTGCAATCATTGAGGTGTTGTCACAATATATGGTTGTTGATCCTTGTTGTTTTTCTTGAGTCCATCAAATACTCTCCTAAACCATACTGCTTGACATGATGTTGATGTTGCTGCTACATATTCCGCTTCTGTTGATGAAAGTGTCACAATGGGTTGCTTCTTAGATGCCCATGAAATCACACATGAACCAATATGGAACACAAAACCAGAAGTGCTCTTCCTATCATCCAAACTTCCTACAAATCATTATCTGTGTATCCAATCAAATCCTTATTTTTTGTGCTTGCATACATTATGCCACAATCTCTAGTTCCTGCTATGTATCTCAGAATTATTTTTCCTGCACTCCAATGTGTGTCTTTTGGAGTCTCCACAAATCTGGAAATCAAACTTACTCCTTGCATGATATCCAATCTTGTAGCTGTGAGATACATGAGGCTTCCAACCAATCTCTTGAATAGTGTTGGATTGACATCTGATCCTTCATCATCCTTGCTTAACTTTGTACCTGTTGCAACTGGGTAGGGATAGGTTTACAATTTTCCATCCTAAATCTTTTCAACAAATCTTTCGAATATTTATTTTGCCAAGTAAAAATTTCTTTTTCAAATTACTCAACTTCTATGCCAAGAAAATATTTCATGAGACCAAGATCTGTCATCTCAAATTCTTTCATCATGGCTTCTTTAAATTCATCTAACTCAAAATCACTTGTAAAAATCATGTCATCAACATATAACAAAACAATCAAATTATGTTCATGCTCATTTAGCTTTGTGTACAAGGTAGGTTCAATGTTACTTCCGCAAAATCCATTCTTGATCATGTAGCTGTCAATTCTGCTATACCAAGCTCTATGTGCTTGCTTCAGTCCATAGAGCACTTTCTTCAACCTGTAAACTTTCTCTTCATTACTCTCAAATTCATATCCTGGAAGTTGTTGAACATAAATTTCTTCTTCTAGAATTCCATTCAAGAAGGCTGATTTCACATCCATCTGATATACATTCCACTTGTTTTGAGTTGTTGTGGCTAGAATTTCTCTTACAGTATCTAATCTAGCTACCCGAGAAAACGTTTCTCCAAAATCTATTCATGGTTGCTGCGAGAATCCTTTTGCTACAAGTCTAGTTTTAAATCTGTCAATTTCACCTTTCTCATTCAACTTTGTCTTATACACCCACTTTACACCAATGAGATTTTTTCCCTTTGGTAAATCAACCAAATCCCATGTATCAATCTTTTCAATAGCTTCAATTTATTCATCTATGCCTTGCACCCAATTTTCATCTATGATTGTTTCTTCAAATGAAGAAGGTTGGAATGACAACAATGCAAAATTTGAACTAACATCCAAATCATCGTAAATAGCTTTCAGACTTATCTTTGTTCGCTTACCATTGCTTGATTGATCACCTGATTGACTATTAGGAGAATCTCGATTTGTTGATCTGATTGAAGATCCATGCTGCTCTGAAAATCTTCGAGTCCTTATTGGTGTGTTCACCTATGATTCTTGCTGCTCCTTTTCTGCTACATCATCTCCTTCCATCAGTGGCACTTGTGTTTCAACTATTTTGTATACCATTGCATTCCATGACTCTTGTTCTTCGAACACAATATCTCTACTAATTATGGTCTTCTTTGTGAGAGGGTTATACAATTTTTAAGCTTTTGATTGCTCACTATAACGAGTAAATATGCATTTTTCACTTTTATCATCCAAGTTTCCTCTTCACTTATTAGGCACATGTGCATAAGCTACACATACAAATACTCTAAGATGAGATACGCTGCAAGACATACCTAACCATGTTTGTTTTGGTACTCTGTTCATCACACTCTTTGTAGGAGATCGGTTGATCACTGGAACACACAAATTTAGCAATTGACAGCCATGATAATATATATTTTATTAATAAATGAATATATGATGTTTACAATTTGTGGGAGGCCCTGGCTATATACTACCTTGGGTGCCTCTTGGTGAATGGGAATGATCTTTGATCATGCCCTTTTCCTAATAATGTATGAACTAACTAATTTTTTATATAACATTGCCTTCTTCTCAAAATAATGCTTTGACCTTAAAGCATACGTAACGACAAATGTTGCTGACGAAATGCTTCAGTCTCCAAAGAAGCTTCTTCTTTTGGTAAGTCCTTCCACTTGATCAAGTATTCCTTGATTACACAAGATCAAAGCTTCCTTTCTCTGGTAGATAAGATACCTTCTGGTTCGAAAATGACCCTTCCTTCATCATCCAGGGATGGAAGCATTGTTTTCGTTAATTGATGGTCACCCAATACCCTTTTAAGGCAGGATACATTGAAAACATTGTGAACACAATTTTTATCCAGAAGGCTTAAACTATATGCAACTTGGCTAATCTTTTTGTTGATCTGGCATGGTCCATAGGACTTCGGTGCCAATTGATTTTTTCCTTTTTGTTTCCAGCACAACTACTTGTATGGTTGGAGTTTGACAAATACCCATTCTCCAACTTCAAATTCTCTTTTGGTTTTGTTTCGATCAACTCGTTGCTTCATATGGTTTCTTGCATTATTTAAATTTTCTTTTAGGGTTTGGACGATTTTCTGGGTTTCTTCTAGTTGGTTTTTAACAACTAATAGATTTGTTTAGATGGTAGCTAGATCCTTCCATTTTGGAGGTTCATGCCCATACAAAGCTTGGAATGGAGTCATTTTTGCTGACGTATTATAAGTAGAATTATACCACCATTCAGTAAGATGCAACCACTAAGCCCACTTATTTTGTTTTTCTGTAGCATAACAACGTAGGTAGGATTCCAAACATTTATTGACAACCTCCATTTTTCCATCTGTTTGAGGGTGTAAGTGGAAATCATATTTAGGTAGGTTCATATATGGTTGAACAACTCTTTCCAAAAATTACCCTTAAATTTGGCATCTCTATCACTCACAATGACTTTCGGAAAATTGTGTAATTTATAAAAAAAATGCAGAATATCTCAGCAATTTGTTTAGCTGATTCTGATTTCTTCATTGCAATAAAGTGAGCATATTTGGCGAATCTGTTGACTACTATGAAAATCTTATCCTTGCCTTCATATTCAAGTAACCCCTCATAAAATCCATTGATATTTCTTCCCATTTCTGATTCAGAATGTTTAAGGGGTGAAGTAATCCAAGTGTCAAAATATTTTCACTTTTATTTCTTTGACATGTGTCACACTCTACTAAATACTTCTAAATATCGTGACTCATCCCTTTCCAAAACAATGATTGACATGCATTGTAGTAAGTTTTAAATAACCCTACATGTCTGGCTGACAATGAATCATGTGACTCCTTGAGCATCTTGCATTTAAAATTGGAGTTTCAATTCAGATAGATTCTTCCTTTGTACCATAGAATGTTGTTCTTCCATTCAAATTTTGAGTTGTCTGGAAGGTTATTGATTATCGCAGTTATTTCTGGATCCTTATCATACTCACTTCGAATCTCATTAAGCCATTCAGGAACAACAACTGAGATTGCAAGTAATGTTGGTTCTTCATCCTTCTTAGATAGGGCATCTGCTACTACATTGTCTTTTCCCCTTTTATGTAGTATCTCCATGTCAAAGGCAGAAATTTTTTCAATCCATTTTTGTTGTTCTTCGAAAAGTGTTTTTTGTTGAAGGAGGTGCTGAAGACTGTTATGGTCCATTAGAATAGAGAACTTACTTCCAAAATTGTCTCCACTTATCCAGTGTGTGCATAATAGTGAGCATTTCCTTGTTGTATGTGGACTTAAGACATTCTCTTTTATTGAGCTTCTTGCGTTCAAAAGCTATTGGATGCCCTTATTGCATTAATACTGCTCCTATACTGAATCCAGAAGCATCACACTCAATGATAAATGGTTTAGAGAAATCTGGAGTTGAAAACGAGAAACCTTAAAGCAACAGTGTAGGAAAGAAATAAATTGTGGCAGATCAACAAGGTCAATCCCCTGAGCGCCCCCCTGGCAATGACGCCAAAATGTTGGGTGCAGTATAGGGTCTATAAATGTACCAACATTTAATTTGTCAATCTGGATAGTTTGTGAACTTCGAGATGCAGCACTGGAAATGCTAGAGAAAGCCGCTGACAACCTGCAAAATAAATGCTACTCTATCTTGCATATTAATCTTATCAATAAATGAAATCCTACACTAAAAGAGAATTCAAGAAAACACCAATCCAAACAATTAAAATCATGTAGGAAATAAAAGAAATCAATGCAAAAGGAAATTCAGAAAGGAAATCATAACGGGAAATAAGGCAGTGCCGGCATAATAACAAAAACATTGTAAATGTTGGAATAAGTTCAAAAGAAATTCAAACCATTATGCTTGCACTAATTCTACCTACACTAATTCTGTGTAAAGTTAACTTGAAAGCATCAGCAACATAACAAGGAAATTTACTGTGTAAATAAACTTATAAGGGAAATTAAATTAATGTGTATCTCGCCTTAGTTGTCCCTGAAAATTAATCTTGCAAACTATCCAGAAGTTAAAGGAAACCATAATGGTAATTAAACATTTATCGATTCAAACATAGTGTAGTTTCCTTATTTATAAATATCGGCTCAGCAAATGTAAAAATCGCAGCTTTAGATATAAATTAATAGATCTGGATTAATTTATAAAATTTGAGTTAGAGCTCATAAAGGTAGAGCTGATCTTGTGGATTCAGACAATCTGGAAGGACATGATGTTTGTTTAAAATATTTCAAGTGCAAATGTGATTAGCAATGCAGCAAATGAAATAGTTTATAAAGGAACAATTTGCAGCAAATCAAATTAATTCTAGAACTAGAAATTGAAGGCAGATAGAAACTGTAAAATTCACATAGCCCTTAATAATCTAAATGCTATTGAATCTAAAATATGAGAGAAGTGTCGAGCTGGTCTAGCAGCCAACCCAACCAATTCGCACCCTATTTGAGTTCCTGGTTCATGCAAAAATCGAATTCATTAGATGTAGTAAATGAATAGACAAGGCATATATAAAAACTGCTTCAATTAATCCTAAACAAACATTCGTTTACGTCAAACAGACATCGCCTTAACTTCAACAAGCAAGAGAAGCTATCCACAACTGGAATCCATGTGCTGCTACTTTGGGACAACTTCTCCTCCCTTCTGCACTTTCCTTTGATGCACACTATCCCTAGCTGGGCCAATTTCCTTCCCTGTTGTCTAATTAATTAACTAACTAAGCTAACTTCTTGTCGCTCCAGGCAATCTATTATATAACATCAAGTTACAACTAGGCCTTTTAATTAGCCAATTATAATAGAGGAGGCAGATCTCAACAATTTTCCATAAATAAAATTAGTTTTCAACTGAATGTCAAAATAGGCATGATTCTGGCGAATTATTCCTCTTTTCCTGGAACGATGCTATTGCTGGACTCCACATAGGATGGGTGCTAAACTGTATCATGACCACGTGGCCGCATAGATGAGGGCAGAGCAATGTGTTGACTCCAACGTTGACGTGGATGTGGTCATTTTCTTCAGGCGTTCTCCACATTGCGGGCAGTGATAAGAGCATTCTGCGATCTCTCTAGACCCATAATAGGAAGGGTATGATCTTGATAAAGTGGTGAAGCCTCGAGAGGACTAAGACTTGCACCGTGGCTATATGTCATCTCAATATGGAACCTTCGTGGATCTTCTTGTGCTACCTACATTCAAACATCTGCAATACAATGTAGGCCATATAGTCTAGCTCTCTAGTTTTATACAAGCAGTGAAGAGTATCATCACAAACAAGGTTGTGTTCTCTTTACAGTGAATCATCCAAGTTACAATATCAAAGAAATAAAAGTGAAGAACCACCAAAGATGTCGCCACTGAATTTGGTCTGCTCCTCGACTTCACTTCTATTAGTGACATCAGTGTGATTTGATAGTATCTTGTGTGCAAGCTCCTGTCATGTAAGCATTGAGCATTTGCTTGAACGAAATATATGGTGTATCATGTTGAAAAGTTTAGGCACATATCCAATCATTTTTTGACGCTTTTTGGCAGCAGATACACCCAAATTACATTCCTCTATTGACTTTGATTCTCTTTCAAGAACCTCTTGTAACACTTGCATGGGAAGGGCCTAAAGAATTTTCCAGTCTGATTTAGACATTCCATCGATACTCCTCCCAAGGTGCCATCTACAAAATGCTGGAGGCTTATAACTGCAGCAATCCATAATGCACAGAGATATCAGAAAGATTATATAAAATGTGAGTGCAGTCCATGAGTCCTTAAGAGTGCAAGCAAGTAAATGGTGTAGGAATCCATTGTATGGTGCATGCAGGTAAGTGCAATGGTGCAAGCATGTGAATGCACTGGTGCAAGCATGTCCCAAAGTATAATAAAACTAGTTTTAATCCTGCAACATACAAGCCTTAATTAAACTTCTCATTAATGCTATTTTAATCATGTTAAAACAAAGAAGTAGCAAATACTCTTTAAAAATAATCATTTAGCCAATCGACACCATGAGAGAAAATAGATAAAAAAAAATAGGACAAAAAGGAGACCCAACAATATGTTGATGACAAGGAACAATGAAAATCATATCACATCGATAAAGAAAGATTTGAAGAAAGGGTTTGAAATGACATATTTTGGATATCTTAACTACTATTCAGGGATTGAAGTGACCCAACATCTAAGATATATATTCCTTTCTCAAAAGAAGTGCACTGGAGAATTATTGAACACATTTGGCATGGTTGAATGCAAACTTTTGTCCACTCCAAGGAACAAAATCCAAAGCTCATGTCTAAAGAATGAAATTAATTTGAGGATGCAACTAAGTATAGATAGTGTCTAGCCTTGAGGGTTAACTCAATATATCGAGTACCAGTTGCTAAAGAACCTCGCCAATGGGAGGTCATGGGGTCAATTCTCGTCAATGCCCTTGAGGTTAGGCTCCGATTAGTTTGTCCATTGGGATGTGATCGTTTCGTGTCTACTTGAATTTTCCTCTGAATATACACACACACAACTTGTAGGAAGCCTTATCAAACTCACCATTACCAGACCATATATTTCATTTCTTATTGGAATCCTTTCTAGGTTTATGCAAAAGCATTATGAGGGATGATTGGTCTATTGCAAGAAGAGTTTTAAAGTACTTGAAAGGAAATCAATACTTTGGACTCAAATATACACAGGTGGATGACTTTAGCTTAATTGGATATTCTAGTTCATTCTTTGATGGAGATAAGGAAATTAAAGTATTTACTTTAGGTTATGTTATGAGTCTTGTATCAAGAGTTGTCTCCTAGAGGTCACACAAATAGTTAGTTCCAACATATTCCACAACAAGGGTAAAATATGTGGCAATTGCATAAGCAACCAAAAAGATTGTGTGGCTAAGAAAAATTCTTGAATATTTGCAGGAGAAACAAGTGCACTCTACTCCTCTTTTAGTTAACATCACTTATGCAATTAATTTGGCCAAGAATCCAAAATTCCATGATCGAACCAAATATATTCATTTGATTTGACATCATGTTGAGGCCTATATTATTCACCAACAACATTGATCCACAAATGAGTAAATTGCAAACATATTCACCAAAGAACTTGGAAAAGAAAAGTTTGAAAGTTTCATAATGATGCTTGGACTCACAAACACTCCTTCAAATTAAGAAGAAGAATGCTAGACACTTAATCCTACAAAATTAGTCAAAATTATGTAAAATTGATGCTTATCAAAGTTATAAGCAATTTAGTTAATATGGTTGTTAAGTTTAAAGAAAATATATATATGTGAATATTTTTTAATTTTTTATTTCTACATTTATATATATAAATACATAAATAAATAAAAAATAAAAAATAATCAAAATATCAAATTAATATATATAAATATATATATATATATATATATATATATATATATATATATTTCTTGCTTTATTAGTTTATATGTGTGAAAGTAAATTAAAAAAAAAAAAAAATTGACAAAGGTACATATATGGATTATATGAGTAGATCCTTCTAAGACTAAGGAACTTTAGTAAGTTATTGATTTATAATTTAGGAACTAATCAAAATACTAGTTGATTCAGAGATACTTTAGTAATTTGTTGATTTATAATTTTAAACCAAAGCAAAATAATCTACCAAATATAAAAGGACGGTGTCTATACATACCAATTGGTTTTTTAATATAAAATAGGGTTAAGATAATAACTAATATGAATTTAATTTTAGCTAATGAAAAATGGTTTTGGGTGTATTTGATGATATATATTATATGGTAAATGATAAATTAAGTTGATGAAAAAAGTTACGAGTATGGTTCTAAATATTTTGTTGATTTTCTCATTAAAGATTTTTAGGGTAAATTTCTAGAAAACATTACGTTATACATTAAATTTTTTGTGGACTTTCTCATTAAAAGTTTTAGGATAAATCTCTAGAAAACATCATCCAATATATTACTAGCAATTGTCCCAAAAGGTACAAAGAGAGGCCGATAGGATTATTAAATTGGAATTGTTGAATTTTTCTAGAAGAGTTAATTGGTTTGTGGAAAACCTTGTTTTCTTGGACTGAATCATTGTGAAATTACTTTTCTTTAGATGTTTTGTTTATATCTATATTACAAGGAACACATTGAATGTCTTATTTCATTTTAGAGTAAGTTAATTACCCAAAATCAAGAGGTTAAGTTAATTACCCAAAATCAAAAAACCTCTATAGATGGCCAAGCATATACGAAGAATACATCTCATTCATATGCAATACCAAATCCATCTTTTATTTTCTCTGAGTAAAATTTCAAAAGCAAGAACACATGCCATTTCATATGCACAATAAACCCAACTTTTGAAATTTCAATGCTTGGATGCATCCCATTCATATGCTATAGTAAACCCATATTTTCCTTGAATTTCAATCCATAAACACATCCATTCATGAGCCATAACATAAACACACAAAAAAACCCCTGACCCGTTAATACATTTTCTACTCAGAGAGAGGTAAGACGAAAGGACAGCACTGTCTACGGATCCTCCATGTCTCTGAAGGAGATGAGGAGTGTCCCGTGACCCATTAACGCATTATCTTCTTAGGAGTGCGAGGTAAGACTAAACAAAATCACTAGCTATGGATGTTTCATGTCTCCATAAGGCCTTGATAAATCTTCGTTTATTTTGTAAATACAATCATTTGATTGCATTTTAACACTGTAAATACTAAAAATGAGCCCATAAAGAGCAGATAATCAAGAAGGAAATGCTTCAATCACATACTGGAAATCAAGAATGGTGATTATTTTATAATGACCGAATCCACCTTTTAATAAAATCTTCTTCCATTCTTTCTCTGTTCTTTCCTTACCACCAGAGCAGTGCGCCACCATTACCAGATCAAATACTAGAACTAAGTTAGGATCCAGAACCGGCTTCTCTTTCTGGCCACCATTATTATTATCACTGCCTTTTCCAGTGCCACTACGTCAACAATAATGAGCTTCCCCGTCTCCGAGATCGCCTTCCTGCAGCTCTTCAGTATCTTGATACAGTCCTCATCGCCCCAGTCATGCATGATCCACTGATGACATTGCACAAACAAATTGTATAGTCAAAATGTGCTCTCAACTCATTCTAATTGAATTACATGACATCTCAGCAAGTTCAAGACTTATCTTCATGAATATGGCATCCGCAGAGGGCACGGTTTCAAACATGTCTCCGCCCATGTGCTCCACACCTATTTACATACATTTATATGTATAAGATTGTTATACATATATACCATTGATGAAGCAAAGGTGTTTTTAGTAACTTGGGAGATGGGGAGCAGTGGCCACGACATGAGGGAGGTCGTAGTTGATGCTTTTCATGGAAGGATAATGCTGCAGCATTGCCTCGATTGTCTCCTCTACAAACCCAACCTCTCGAGGTAAATCAAAGAATGGAAGTAAAAGAGTGACATAAGAGAATGGGAAAAAGCAGTAAAAATATCTTGCCATGCCACGGAGCGCATAGCAGAGCTCGGAGGTGAAAAGAAGGAAACTCAATTGATATTTGGAAAAAGCAGTCACACTTCAAATTAATGGTTGAAAGTGTCTCACCTGATCGAACAAAACAGGCTAAAAGTGTAGACGATTGTTGATGCATATGAAGGCCTATCAGCCTAAACATAATCATTGCACATATTCTACATATATAAACATAATCATCGTACATACTCGACATACATACTTATTGCCAACTGAAATCTATTCAAACAAAAACCCAAACCACATATGGTTTGCTCATAATTATAAGCATCCACTTCCCTGGTGAACATTAATGCCTCTAAGATTTTATGAATTTGGTGGTCCACTAACGTATTTGTTGGTTGAGTTTTTCGGTCCCAAAGATTTGGCACAAAATCGAACACTCTGCAATCCTGTTCAATGTTGTTGACATTTCTTCGAAAAGATGAAGCATACGCGAAGGGAGACAAGGGTTGGAACAAGCTTCTTGTGAAAATTTTATGCAAAACTTTCTTAGAACAGCATAATGTATATCCTATTATCTGTTCAAGATTGGAAATCGTAATCGAGCTAGAGAAATTCCATTGCAATTGTAAGAATGTGAAGTCAAATACAAGACGCTAAACTTTAAATGAAATTACTTTTTAGAAGGACTCATCGTATTTACTTTACCTTTTATGTAAATGTTGGGAATTTTCTGGTAAATTCCAAAACAAAATCACTGAATAGAGTGTAATACTCTGTTTTTACCACAGGATCTTGACACAGGGAAGCTATAATTGATTGCTGAGAAGACAAATATTTTCTCACACATAAAAACACTTTGTATTCATTAAATAAGACAACCTGTTACAAAAGGTTCTTCCTCTTAATAGAGGGATTCACCAAGAACTTAAAAAAAAATTACTTTGTCTCCTTTTGAAAAGATTTACACTGCTGTGTGTAAATTTTTCATTTACATTTACTGCTGTAAATAAGAAAATTACATGGATTTACTGCTGTAAAAGAAATCCCTTACATATGCTCTGCTGCAAATATTTTTACACTGCTATGTGAAAAACTTTTACATTCGCGAGCTGTTGTTGCTCTCATTTCATTACATTGCATATTCAACCCAAAAAAAAAACATTCGCACTGTTGTGAGTTACATTTCATTTCACTGAATCAACCAAAAAAAAAAATTTCCACACGTTGTTGTGCATTCCCCTATTATTTTTCACTGAACAACAACAACCACTAAAAACCAAAAACGACACACAAGCTTTTCTATTTTTTACATATTATATTGCCTATATTTTTAACAAAAAAAATGACCATACCTTTCATTTAATTTTCCATACTTCCGTGCATAAAAAAAACATTAAAATTGAAACATTACACCTATAATTTATCAACCAACGTAAATACCATTAATTTCTTCACTGCAGTAAACGGCAGTCAAACCCAAAACTTCACGCAATGTTCATGTGCATGCTTGTATGCAACTTTAGCTTAATCGGACGGTGGACAACCTTCCTTCCAATCGAATGGTTCGGAAAAATATCGCACGAGCCTTTTCTACCGAACTTTACATCCCAATAAAAAGTGGTTTGGAGAAATGTACTGAGGACACGCGTCAAAAAGTGATTGTATCGGGGGCGTTTGAGAGAATACCACTGCCTCAGCAAATGCGATCCGATGGAAACAGGTCTTTTTCATGAATTAAATGCGGCAGTTGGAAATTACATTTCAACGCTCCCCTTTAATTTCAACTGCTAAGTTATCAGTCATACCCAGACATTTCCTCAAAACTCAAAACTTTTCTGGTCCAATGGCTTGGCCAGAATGTCTACAACCTGCTCTTGAGTCCTACAATGTTTTAAAACAATTTCTCCATTGCTTACCAATTCCCTGATGTAATGAAACCTTGTGTCAATGTGTTTCGTTCTCTTATGAAACACAGAATTCTTGGATAATGCAATAGCAGAGCTATTGTCAAAAAAAATCACAGTTCCTTTTGCTTGTTCTTGCCACAAACTCCTTAGCATCCTTCTCATCCAAACTGCTTCACATGCTTCTGTGTTATGAAACCAGCTCAAAAAAGATAGAAAAGATAGATCAACGCCTTAGAATTCAGCCTCTTCGAGGGGGCAACCTCCTTTACATTACATAAATGAACAATTCTTGGATGATACAAATGAAAAGACCTCCTTTCTATATATAGGAGTTTAAGGGGTCATAACATAATCAGAGCCGACATAACAATAATAATGTAAGGGCACAATAATAATAATAGTGGGCTTCTGTGGGGCACAATAGTAACAATATGGGCACTACATGGGTACATCAACATAATAAGTGGGTTGTACTAATAACAACAAGGGGTTACACTAGTAGTATAGGGCCTAACATGCCACCTCTCTCTCCTTCCAAAAGTGTTGTCCTCAACGCTTGAGTAGTTCTTGATGCTTCTGTATAAAATCCTTGTCGTCCCATGTGGAATCCTCTGCTGGTAAGTACTTCCACTTGATGAGATACGTTGAAATTGATCGATTTCTTAGCTGCTCCATATGAGGATTCGGTGCATCTTGTAACTTGACTCTAGAAGTAGCATCTGCATCTGCCAGGCGTGCATTTTGTGATTGTATCCATGCCTGCACTGTGGCATCATCTCATTTTATAGATGGCCCTGCTGATGAAACTGATGAATGCACCAACACTGGGGTATTTGCAGACAGATTAGAACCTCTTTGATGTAATGCTAGCATCTTGCCATGCAGTAAATTAGCTAAACCATTTAAGTCTTGCTTAGCATGTTCTTGACTACTTGCGACTTGATGTCCCTACAAAACTCTCAATCCAGCTTGATAGTTGCATAGAGAAGAGCTTACTGTGGTGACTGCAATATTTGTACCAGGAGAACTACACCCGTGTTTTGATGCATCACTTGCTTTTCTGGCAACGCCACGCGCATCACTGTCATTTGTCATATTTTCAGATTTCATTACCTGAAGACTGGCAATGGACCTTGAACCATCAGCCTGCTTTAATGAGGCCCCATGCATGAGTGTGCTATTTCTTGAGACCATTTCAAGTAATCTGGACTGTGTTACTTCTGAACCAAATTTTGTACCTGCAAGGGCTAGGTCACTGGATGTGGTAACAGTTAAACCTGACCTTATGGAGCCTTTTTTTACTTCCGGAGAAGGCAAACTAGCTTTTCCATCACCACTAGAATTTAATGTGCCATGCCCAATCACTTCAGATTGAGGATTACGAATAGATTGGCAATTATCTATCCCTTGACATATTGCAGAATTTGAAACCAACTGTCTTGCTGACAAATCCGCTGTAGCTGATGTAATAGTCCTGCCTTCAGAAATTAAGTTCTTTGGAAGCCCTTCATCTCTTAGTCTGGGATTATCTTCAGCGTTATTTGATTTAATCTTGGTTTCACCTGGAACAATTGGCGAGGTAGTGGAAGAGGACACTGATGCCACAGATATTATTTCATGTGACAATAAAGCACAAGGAGGAGCCTCATAATCATCGACCCATCCAGGGCCAAATGAGACACCTGGGGGCAGAGCTCTCCTTATCTTCTGAGCTGCAATCTTCCAGGCAACTGGTCCAAGGTTTGCAGCAAACCGAGCAAGAATTCTTGCATAAGCATGCTCTGACCGAATTCCAACAGGGATTAGCTGCTTTGACTCCCCATCTAGAATAGTAAGTATTGAGTCATTTCCATTCTCTAGTTGGTTAAATGGCCTGTAAGTAGCACGACGGTTTTCTTCCAACTGTAGTGGCCGCCTTCCATTTCTCCAAACCGGTTGCTTAAGAGTAGACACTGAATGTTCTTCTGCTTTCTCAGAATTGCTTTCAGCCAAGAATCCCATACCATCTAAATTTCCAAATAGATTTCCAGGCTTTTCAGCCTTCCATGTCTGGGTGCTATCCTTTTTCTTCTTGATATGTCCTTCTATCTCTAGAGTTTTAGGAGTGTTAATTTCTTCCAATCCTTTACAAGA
>APFE030854519.1:59653-71576 GCA_000404065.3 Pinus taeda | reverse complement strand
AAGGGCACAATAATAATAATAGTGGGCTTCTATGGGGCACAATAGTAACAATATGGGCACTACATGGGTACATCAATATAATAAGTGGTTTGTACTAATAACAATAAGGGGTGACACTAGTAGTATAGGGGCCTAACATTCTGCTATAGCTGCCACATATTCTGCCTCTGCTGTAGACAATGCTACAATAGGCTGCATTTTAGAAGCCCATGAAATGGCTCCTGAACCCATATGAAAAACATAACCGGATGTACTTTTCTGATCATCTACACTTCCAGCCCAATCACTATCAGTGTATCCAATTAAATATGAACATTCTGAAGTAGTATATAAAATGCCAAACCTTTTAGTACCTTTAACATACTTCAGAATTCTTTTTGTTGCCTGCCAATGTGCTTCTTTTGGCCTCTCCATGAATCTGGAAATTAAACTAACAACAAACATTATATCCGGCCTAGTTGCAGTCAAATACATGAGGCTGCCAACTATGTTCTTGTACAAACTAGGATCAAAATCCTTGTTGTTGTCCTCTTTGCTAAGTTTTAATCCCATTATTGTGGGAGTGATTGCTGCCTTGATGTCCTGCATATTGAATCTCCCCAACACTTCATTAACATATTTTGCTTGTGAAATAAAAATTCCATTTTCATTTTTATCTACTTCTAGTCCTAAGAAGTATCTCAACAAACCCATGTCAGTCATCTCAAATTCTTCTTTCATGACTGTTTTGAAATTTTCAATAAGGCAATCATCATTACCTGTGAAAATAACATCATCAACATATAACACAACAATTAGTAATCTACCATCCTTTTCTTTGATGTAGAGGGTGGGTTCTCCCTCACACTTTTCAAATCCCTTTTCCAGTAGATAGGAATCTATCCTACTATACCACGCTCTTGGTGCTTGCTTCAACCCATAAAGAGCTTTTTTCAATCAACACACTTTATGCTCTTGGCCTTTCTTTTCATAGCCTAGAGGTTGTTCAATGTAAACTTATTCCATTAACACTCCATTTAGGAATGCTGACTTCGCATCCATTTGGTAAACTTTCCACTTGTTTTGTGCTGCTATGGATAGCACTGCTCTCACAGTTTCCATTCTAGCAACCGGTGCGAAAGTTTCCTCATAGTCTCTCCCATACTGCTGCTTGTGTCCTTTGACAACCAGCCTTGCCTTGTGTCTTTCTATTTTGCCTTCAACATTACTCTTGGTCTTGTAAACCCATTTGACTCCAATGACTTCCTTTCCTTTTGGTAGTTCAACCAAATCCCATGTCTTGTTTCTTTCTATGGCATTGATCTCCTCATCCATAGCTTCTATCCATTTCCTATCCTCAATTGCTTCTTCGAAATGAATAGGGTCATCAACATGACAATATAATCCAAACAAAGAATTCATACCTTCATTTGCTGCCTCTTGCTCATAAATGTCACTTAAATTTCTGAACTTCTTACCTCTTTTATTTGGTGTACAAGTGCTTGAAGATGTACTTGAATTTCCTCCTTGTGGTGTGCTTGGAGAAGCACTTCCATTTCTCCTCAAGGGTGTCTCTTGTTGTCCTTGTGTTGGCACTACTGTTTGGGGATGTATTTCAACCATCTCCTCATCATCGTCATCATGAGACAAACAATTTTTAACATTCACTGTTTTCTCTATGCTTCCATCCCAAGCTTCATCTTCAATGAACTGAACATCTCTGCTCACAAAAAACTTCTTGATAGATGGGATATACAACTTGTAAGCTTTGTATTCCTCACTGTATCCAATGAAAATACATTTCTCCCCTTTGCTGTCCAACTTCCTCCTTAGCTGATCTGGAATGTGTGCATAAGCCACACGTCCAAAAACTTTCATGTGGGTGACTCCTTGCTTTCTCCCACTCCATGCTTCTTCTAACACTCTATTCATCACTGCTTTTGTAGGACACCTATTCAAAATATATACTGCACAGTGTATAGCTTCAGCCCAATAATCATTTGGCAAATGCTTTGCTTTTAACATACTCCTTGCCATATCCATGATGGTCCTGTTCTTCCTTTCAGCAACTCCATTTTGCTGCGAGGTGTACCTAGTGGTAAACTATTTGTGAATTCCATTTTCTCTACAAAACCGTAGGAATTCCTTGGAGATATGCTCACCTCCTCTGTCAGTTCTTAGAACTTTGATATGCAGCCCACTTTGGTTTTCTACAAGTGCTTTGAAATTTCGAAATTTTTCAAACACTTCACTTTGTTCTTCATGAAATAAACCCAAGTTTTTCTAGTAAAATCATCAATGAATGTTAGAAAATATTGGTTGCCTGCAAGTGATGGAGTTTGCATCGGTCCACATACATCTGAGTGGACAATATCTAAGGGTGCCTTTGCCCTTATGCTTTTCCCTGATGGAAAACTTTCTCTGTGTTGTTTCCCCAAGATACAACCTTTACAAAGGTTGTTTGGTTTCTCTATCAATGGTAATCCTCTTACCATTCCTTTTCTACTCAACAAGTTAAGACCTCCAAAGTTGAGATGTCCAAATCTCAAGTGCCACAACCAATTTTCATCCTTTGGTATGCTTTGGAAAGCCTCTTGGGTAATTGCTGCAATTACTTTGTTTTTCAAATCTGCCTTTATTCTGAGAGGGAACATCATGTTCCTTGTCATCTTCACTTCAACAATACATATTTTGCTGGGTGCTCTATCCATGATGGTGCATACATCAGTCACAAAGAAAACATTGTACCTCTTTTAAACAAGCTGACCAATACTCAAGAGGTTACATTTCATTCCAGGAACATAATAGACATTTGCTATGGTTTTCTTTTCACCTTTCTTTGTAAATATTTTTACTTCTCCTTTTCCCATAGCATAAATTTTACTATCAGTCCCAAGTGTGACTTGTGATTTCACATTTTGATCTAATTTAGAAAACAAGGTTATGTTTCCTGTCATATGGTTGTTGCAACCAGAGTCTAGAAACCAATTATCATCACTGTTTGTTTCAGCCATGTTACAAGCTAAAAGCACATTATCTTGGCTGATATTTTCCCTAGTGAGATTTGCACTAGATTTATTATTCATATCATGTTGTTTCTTCCTACATTCATTTACATAATGCCCATATTTTTTACAATAATAACATTGGACATTGGTTTTATCATACCTTTGTCCTTGAGCATGATGATGTCCACTTTGTTGGCTGCTGACTTGGCCTTGGTTCTGACTTGGATTACTGTCTCTTCCTTGAGTTTTTGCTGGACTGTTTCTTCCACCTCTATTTTGGCTTCTGCCTCTTCCTCTCTTGTTTCCTCTGCCTTGACCTCTTCCTCTTCCAAAAGACATCTGGGTCTTGAAGGCTTGTTTCTAGAGATGAGTTTTCATTTCTACTCAACCTCTGCTCATGTGTTATCAGTGATGCATGAAGTTCATCAACTGAAAAGTTTGAGAGATCCTTTGTCTCTTCTATGGTGGTGACAATCACATCAAACTTTGAGGGTAGGATCCTCAACAGTTTCTCCACAATCCTCCTTTCTTCAAGAATTTCTCCATGAGTCCTTATCTGTGTGACCAGACCAATTACATGTGTGAAGAATGAGTCGATATTGTCTGACTCCTTCATGCAAAGATTCTCAAAATCTCTCCTCAGCAACTGTAGTTTTGTTATCTTCACTTTCTCCATGCCTTGATAGGTTGTCTTGAGAATTTGCCATGCTTCTTTGGATGTCTTGACTGCTGCTATCCTTGGAAACACACTCTCATGCACTGCTTGATACAAAAATACGAGGGCTTTTGAATCCTTCTTCTTGTTTCTCTTCAACAGATCTTTCTTTGCCTGAGTTAATATGTTAAACTCATTTTCATCTGCTGGTTCTTCAAACCCATATTCAACTAATTCCCATAAATCTTGTGAGGCAAACAAGGCTCTCATGGTTATTGCCCAATAGTCATAATTTTTTCCATTAAACTATGGGAGCTGAGTATTAAAGATACCCATGCTAGTGCTAGTGCTGGCCATTTTTTGCACTCTAAACTATGCTTCTAATACTTGACTGTGTATTTAAAAATCACTGAGTGTCTTCAATAGCAACACAAAAAAAAAAAACTTGTGAAATACCTTGGATTTTTTTACTGAGTCTTCACACTACTGGAGAAGCTGTTGCAGTGAAAATCCTTCCTTCAGCTTCTTTGACACCTTCAAAGAGCCTGGACAAGCTCTGATACCACTGTTGGGAAATTTCTGGTAAATTCCAAAACAAAATCACTGAACAGAGAATAATACTCTGTTTTACCACAAGATCTTAACACAGGGAAGCTATAATTGATTTATGAGAAGACAAATATTTTCTCACACATAAAAACACTTTGTATTCATTAATAAGACAACCTGTTACAAAAGGTTCTTCCTCTTAATAGAGGGATTCACCAAGAACTTAAAAAAGAATTACTCTGTCTCCTTTCGAAAAGATTTACACTGATGTGTGTAAATTTTTCATTTACATTTACTATTGTAAATAAGAAAATTACATGGATTTACTACTGTAAAAGAAATCCCTTACATCTGCTTTACTGCAAATATTTTTACACTGTTGTGTAAAAATCTCATTCACTGCTGTCTGAAAAACTTTTACATTCGTGAGTTGTTGTTGCTCTCATTTCATTACATTGCATATTCAACCCAAAAAAAAAAAAAAATCGCACTGTTGTGTGTTACATTTCATTTCACTGAATCAACCAAAAAAAATATTTCCACACGGTGCTGTGCATTCCCCTGTTATTTTTCACCGAACAACAACAACCACTAAAAACCAAAAACGACACACAAGCTTTTCTATTTTTTAAATATTACATTGCGTATATTTTTAACAAAAAAAAATGACCATACCTTTCATTTAATTTTCCATACTTCCGTGCATAAAAGAAACATTAAAATTGAAACATTACACCTATAATCTACGAACCAACGTAAATACCATTAATTTCTTCACTGCAGTAAATGACAGTCAAACCCAAAACTTCACGTAATGTTCATGTGTAGGCCTGTATGCAACTTTAGCTTAATCAGACGGTGGACAACCTTCCTTCCAATCGAACGGTTCGGAACAATATCGCACGGGCCTTTTCTACCAAACTTTACGTCCCGATAAAAAGTGGTTTTGCAAAATGTACTGAGGACACGCGTCAAAAAGTGATTGTATCGGGGGCATTTGAGAGAATACCACTGTCTCAGCAAAAGTGGTCAGATGGAAACAGGTTGTTTTCATGAATTAAATGTGGCAGTTGGAAATTACATTTCAACAGTAAATGACAGAATGCCTCAATCAAAGAGCTAACACAATGCCTTGATGAAAGAACTGAGATGCATATTATAAAGAAATGATTTAGTTTGTTATTTTAATTTTCCAACACTAAGTGTTCACAATGTGAACAACTGAACATCTTAACAGAATTGAACTCGTCCTTAGTGTCAGTGTTTAGATAAGGTCTTCAAAATGTTTAACATGCAGTTGCGATACAAATGAATTAGGCTATTTATAAAATACTTTTGAAATGCAAACATTTATACACTTTGCCTAGCTTTGCCTTGTTTTCTTTACCACTGTGTAAGAGGCTAAATAGGATTTCAAGGTTAACGGTTGAAGGCAACTGCTTTAGATCTTTGGATATTTTATCACATTTTTATCAGCTCTGATGAAGTGAAATGGATATGAGCTTTAATAACTACTAGATTTAAATGAAGGTTATTTATACTTTGATAAAAGGTTACTGTGTGTTGCTTTTACAACAAACACAGATGGAGATATTGCTGCTCCATGGTACAACCTCGAATCCAGGCGGCCATCTGTTTCCCTTCATCAAGTTTGCCTAAACCAGATTACAGACAACAGCAATAAACTATGCTCCAAATCTCAGTGTCTACTCCATCAAATAAAATTACAGATGGCAAGAAACAACAAGAGCAAATATAATATATAATTTATTGGTAAGAATTCCAAGTATCTATCGCCAGGCTTGACAAGAATTGTCATCTGATAGAACTCTGTCAAACTCAAACAATGCTTTACACAATTGTTTCCGAAGGATGGAAAATGAAGTTGGGAAGGCCACAGATTTGATCGATCGCTCACTAACGCTTCAACATTGCCTCGATTGTCTCCTCTGCAAGCCCAGCCTCTCAAAGCAAATCATAAATGCTTAATACTAATCATTTCTTGCCAAAAGCCAAGGAAGAAGAACAGTGCTTGCCAAAAGTCAGGGAAGAACAACAACAACAACAACTAGCAAACCAAAGAAACGATTAATTTTGAGGCCAAGAGTGACATAAAAAAATGGGAAAAAGCGATAAAAATATCTTCAAGAGTGACATAAAAGAATGGGAAAAAGTAGTGAAAATATCTTGCCATGTGCATATTTGGGAAAAGCAGTCACACTTCAAATCAATGGTTAAAAGTGTCTCACCTGATCCAGCGGAGCAAGGTAAAAGCGTTGATGATTGTTGATGCATAGGAAGGCCTATCGGCGTAAATAATGCAAAATGCATAATCATAATAAATTTAAATGTTGATAATCTCCAATTCATAATAAGCATCTAAACAATTATTACATAATACATCTCACATTGCTAAAATTAAGAAAACATCTAAAAAAATCATAAAAAAACATCATCTCTTATAATTTAATACAAGAGAAAAAATGATTAATTTAACCAAAATAATCCAAATTATCTTTTTATTACAGCATTTCAAAAAATAAAATAAATATTACAAAGAAGCTCGAATTTAGTTTGAAGCTCGATTAAATTCATTCCGTGCGCTTCTTGACCATTTTGAAATTGTCACCCCCACAGTGTACGCAGTCATGGGTGGAATGCTTCAAAGAAAAAGACACTCCGAGACTCTTTCTACCATTCCAATAAAACCGAAAATGAGGGAGCATGGTCCTTCATATCAGATTTCCATGGAAATTGCAGTACAAAGCCACATCCTATTTTTTAACACCACATGTTATCATTGACTTCCAACTAACCATAATTAGATTTCCATGGAAATTGCAGTACAAAGCCACACGAAGATTCTCAGGTCCGAATTTTTAACACCATGCGTTATCATTGACTTCCACCCAACCATGATCAGATCTCCATGGAAATTGCAGTACAAAGCCACGCGAAGATTCTCTCGTCCTAGTTTTATACACCGCGCGTTATCATTGACTTCTATAACGCTTTTCTTTGTCCGTCTCACTTGTTGCTCTCCAAAATGTTCTCTTCATATTAATTTTTATTATTATAGGCGATTAAGTTTTATCTTTACGAAGGATCAATTTTAAAATTAGATGATGACTTGTTAGTTCACTGAACGTGTTTCTATATCAGCCCCGGGTGGATGTACCAGTTAATTTTTTAGTTTTTTCACAAATGGACGGCGACGATGGTGTTTGAAAGAATATCCGTGGTCTGAGTCTGGAGCATGGAGCTAACGGCATAAAAATTATTTGTGCATGAAAATAATTGGGATTTGTTATTGTTCTTCCAATGTGTCTGAGCTTATAGAACCATATATTGGGCATTACATGTGCCAGTCTGAAGTGTGTATTTTCCATTTTTTCATATCACTGAATCTACCTAAAAAAAAATTATCATATTGTGACAAAGATTGTCTCAATATGAAACCCAACTATAGGTAAGCATGGTCAACCATGGTCCAATGTTGCATTGTGATAAATAGTGTCTCAATATGAAAATCAACCATGTTTATTTTATGTTTATAATATGTATCATACGGATTATCATAGGATTTTCTCAATATGAAAATCAATCATGGTCAACATTGGTCACCATTGTAAATTATGGTCAATGATAGTTAACCATAGTCAACAAGGGTCCAACGTCACTTTGTGACAAATATTGTCTCAATATGAAAATCAACCATAGTTAACCTTGGTCAAACATGGTCAACGATGATCCAATGTCGCATTGTGACAAATATTGTCTCAATATGAAAATTAATCATGGTCAATTATGGTCCAACATCGCATTGTGATAAAGATTGTCTCAATATGAAAATCAACCATGGTCAACCATGTTTATTTTACCGTTTATAATATTTACCATAGGGTTTATCATAGGATTTTTTCAATATGAAAATCAATCATGGTCAACAATGGTCAACATAGTCGACCATGGTAAATTATGGTCAGTCATGTTTAACCATGGTCAACATTGGTGAACATGGTCGACCATGGTAAATTATGGTCAAGCATGTTTAACTGTGGTAAAAAATGGTCCAATGTCACTTTATGACAAATATTGCCACAATATGAAAATCAACCATGGTTAACCGAGTGACAAATATTGTCACAATATGAAAATCAACCATGGTTAACCGAGTGACAAATATTGCCACAATATGAAAATCAACCATGGTTAATAACCATCGTCAACCATGGGCCAACATTGCATTCTAAAAAAAATTGTCTCAATATGAAATTCAACCATGGTCAATAATCATGGTCACATTGTAACAAAGATTGTCTCTTGGTCCAATGTCACATTGTAACAAGCATAGCCAGTCATGGTCAACAATGGTCGACCATGGTCCAATGTCGCACTATGACAAAGATTGTCTTACCATGAAAATCAACCATGGTCCGAGGTTGCTTGGTGTCTGAAACACCATATTGCACTTTCCATACAATTCAACACATTGGTAGCATCTTTCTGTTGCTCATGAAATCTTTGAGGACGCATGCCATAAGATTGATGTTGTGGTTTCACACTGCCTGGCAAATTGAATCAACGAGCGATTAAGCAGTCAGATCTATCTATCCTCTCAGATATTCAGATCTAAAGAGATATGAGGTGTGAGGTTGTGGCTTGCAGTGATAGGAGAGGCGAAGAGGATGGCATATTTGGATGTGCCATTTTTCAAGCTTTAAATTGAGCCTTCCTGCTCCTAATTTGAGGGTTTTACAGAAACCCTAATGGAAAAAGAAGATTTGTGAAATCAAAAGGTGCACCCACGCCATGGTTGCCCCAACCCACGCATCGCCAGAAGGAGGTATTGCTGTTTATTTTTTTAAATTTCCGTTTTATGCGTTTTATGCCGCAAGTGATAATTATCTTGAATATGGAGCTGGTGCAGCCACTGCTTTCCTCTTCTTCCTTGTAGCGGAAGACTCAAATTAGTTTTCGAGTAGTGTTAAGAGAATACAAGAATCAAATCCACAACTTTTGGTACAATCTAGCAATCCAACCTGCGACATGTCGAGTAGTGTTTAGAGCATATAAGAATCGAACCCAAAACGTTTAGCAACATATAGCCATCCAACACTAGTCAATCCTCATGAGCATGAATAAAACGTGGAAATTTCTCGGACCCACTAATACTCCCCAGTCACCTTAGGTTCGACGCCAACGGCTTTCTCCTAGCCCTGTTCTTCCTTGTCTGCTTCCATGGCTATTCAGGCTACGGTCTGATGTTGGTCTTGCTGGCAAAATTTGTCGTCTCTCTTGATGGAAAGGCCCTATTTTTGGAAGCCAAATTTTCTGATCGCAGCAAGCAGATCCGTGGATCCATGGCTATAGTCATAAACCTGTTCCTACTCTCACATGGATGGGACATGGCGAACTGTTTTCTAGTGTCCTACAGCTCTTGTGATTCATGTTCGAATCTTTATGATGTTGGCACCCTTAGCTGCAGGTTTCATGACTTCCTTGGGGAGATCATGGGCCAATTAGAGCTCCATCAAAGAAATTTCGATAAGTGACGAGTTTGTCTAATTTCTTTATCAATTGTCATTTTCAAATAATTTATATTCAGCAGTAAAATGTTTTTAAACTCGAAGGTAAGAATTTTTAAATAGTCATATATAATATTTAACATTTAGAATATATTGTAGGCATTTTTCAAAATTAGGAATGTGTAAATATCCACAAGTAATATTTAGTATTTAATATTGAATTGAAGACATCTATATTATTGAGGAACTTGATTGGCCTTTCTTTTGACATAGTAGGCTTAAATCTTAATATTATCAAAAGAAATCTTTCATCTCGGCTCTTTGAGAACCTTTAGGCTTCAAATAACATGACATCATTGTCAGGTTTGTTTGGAACCATAACAAAATTGCAACATATTAACTTCTCCAAGTCCTTGACTTTTAGAAAGTTGCAAACATTCTTGAATTTGTTAGAAATGCTATCTTGTTTTTTCTCAGTGACCTAACTACCCTAAAGGAATTTACACTCCTACTGTTTCAATTTGAAATGTTTACTTTACTTTGTTGGACAGTCAAAATAATGGACAACATTGATAATGCATTATACAAGAATAGAGTATATGTCAGCGGGTGCCACTAACTCAAACAATCTTTAAATTGATATTGTTTGCTAGATGAAGTGTCATTTGCCAATGTGGACAAAATTGAAGGAAGTAACTAAGCATTATCATATTTAAAAGGTGAACATATTGAAATTCTCTTCCATGCTTGGACTCAAAACACTTGAGTTGAAGAGGACACGAATAAATAAAATATTCTTTCCTAATTGTGTTCAGTCCAAGCTTAACCATTTCAACATTAATGATTGTGGCGAACTAATGGTTGTTGAAGCATTGTCAACAACATTAATGTCACTAAATTTTTAATAGTTGTCAATATAACGACACATCTTTGTGGTCTCCCAAATTTCATCCAATTTGTCTTCATAATTTCCCTTGCTCTGCATGGCAACATAAAAACCAACAGTTTCCTCAACACTCGAAGAATTAAATAAGGAATTGTATAAATTTTGTAGTCATTTAGCTATTCACCTACATGTTTTTCCATCAAGCATCTTACTCTGGGATAACCAAATGTCGTAATGGAAAATTCCCTTCAACAAGTAAACAACCAATGAAGCAGAAGGTTGTTCTTAGTAATCCAACATATTTTGTGCTTCTTTTTGTAGCAAGAACATTATCCTCATCCCTGAAGTAGTGTGGACTAGATTAATGGAATCTCGCACTAGGAACCATTTTGTGGCTTGGGAAATGAGTCGCTAGGTGTAGGACCTTGACACAGATTAATATTTATATAATATTTATTCTATTAAAAATAAAAGTTTTTATATTTAGTGATTTATTTTTTTTGATGATCTTTCTTAATCTTCTTTTCTTTGGTGTATTTTTACATTTTTTGAAACAATTGTTAATATTATTTAATATTAAATAGTTACTATTCACATATATCAATCAAATTTATTAATATAATTCATTGATATATTTTCTTAATATATCAACCACATTTTTGGAAAAAAAAGGTGCGAAGGCTGGAAAAAACGCTATAGAAGTCAATGATAACGCTAGGTGTTAAAAATTTGGAGCAGACAATCTTCGTGTGGCTTTCTTCTGCAATTTCCATGCACAGAAAATCTGGAGCATGCTCTGTCATTCTCGGTTTTATCAGAACGGTAGGAAGAGTGGTTGGAATGTCTTTTTCTTTGAAAGAAGATTCGGCCGATGACAATTTCAAGTCGAGCAGCTCAGTGGGGGCTCTGTCCCGTAAGCTCATTGAGAGCAACCCCATCGCTCCTAGAATTTATGGGGTGCCTAGAATTCACAAGGAGGGGGTCCCTTTGAGGCCTATTGTCAACACCATCGGGGGTCCAACCTACCTTCTAGCCAAGTTCCTGGCTCTTAAGCTGAAGCCTCTTGTGGGCCGTACTGAGTCCTTCGTGAAGGACTCCGCATCCTTCATCTCGGATCTCAAGGATATTAGGCTGGACCCTGATGACATTCTTGTCAGCTTTGATGTTGTCTCCTTGTACACGTGCATTCCCATTAGAGAAGCCATGGAAGTGATATATCGCCTAACAGATCTGGACACCGCGCATCTTGTTGAGGTATGTCTCACTTCCACATTCTTCAGTTTCGAAGGGGAGTTCTATGAACAAACCTGTGGTGTTG